>JADKLZ010012120.1:0-10120 GCA_021533235.1 Biomphalaria straminea | reverse complement strand
TGTGTCATTCCTCTCTCTTTTGAGTTGACCATACATTAACTTTGTCTCACTCCCTTGATAATAATACTAATAATCTTTATTATCCAAAAGGCAATTTGTCTTACAAGTTGTGCATTATCCTGAACTAAACATAACTATAGAAAACAAAATATACATTGACATTCTCTCTCTTTCTCTTATGTCTTCTCTCTCTTCTCAATCTTTCTTTCTCTTCTCTCTCTCTTTCTCTCTCTTGTTGTCTTTGTCCTCCCTCTTTTGTGCCATCTCGAGCTCACCCCTGCTCCTTTCCCCTGCTCCTTTCCGATGGCCACTGCATGTGATCACATCAGACCTCACCATCTTGTTAGAATGTTAGTCCTGGGAGACCAGCCCCCCTAGACCTCGTGCAATGTGTGACCTCTCCTTGCCTCCCTACAGGCAGCTGTTGAATTCATTAAGCACTGTCTCCTACTTGAATGTGTGCCGCTTAGATTGTAGATGAGTGCAGGCCAACACGCCTGGTGTGTGTGTGTTGTGTAGTGCTGGCCTGTTGCGCTCACTCCTAGAAGTTGATAGTGTCTCTCTGTGTCATCATGTTGGCTTTCAGCCTTGTATTTCTTGAGTTACTTATCAAGCATTTAAGAGTCTTATCTTACACTTATTGAAACAGTCAGAAGAGTGTTTACACTAATCTTAGTCTTTTTATTTCCTTGTGTGTATATCTGAACAAATAATGAAAAAGTAGAAAAATTTCATCAATATGTAACAGTGTTGCTCTTCTCTCTCTCTCTCTCTCTTTTCTAAACTTTTTACAAGTTTTAGGATACGTTTATATAGTGAATCATCTCTAAAAAGTCTTTAAGTTTAAGCGATTGGTAATCCTACAATTGGACTTCACTATTGGGTGGGAACAAAATACAGTCCTATCTATTTGTTGACTTAACACCGGTCTGTGTTTTCTTAATGTTTCCTTATTTCATTGTATACAAAATAATCGCTATGACACAACATTCGACCTTAAAACGGTTTGAACACTGTTCTTTTTCAAAATGTCTATTACGTTAACGAAACCTGATGGTCTAGTGCGATAAAGCGCATTCCAGTGAAAAATGGGATTTTGAATTCGGGATTTTTAGGGCGCTCATGAGGTCCACCCAACTCTGATGGGCACCTGACTAGTTTGGGCAGTAAAGGCGGTTGGTCTTTGTGCTGGCCTTATAAAAGCCACGTTAACGAGCTTTACATCATGTGCCCCATTGCAGTCTGAAAGGTTTTACCTTAACTTTCCTTTATTACTTATAAGATAATATAATAATATTGTCTAATGCGAAGTGTCACTACATGTATTAGGCAAGTATTGTGACGCCGTGACACAGACTTTCCAATAGTGCTTCACGTGAAGTCAGAACGCTATTCTATAGAAGAGTTAAAACACATGAGGTAGAAGAGATAAAACACATGAGCTAGAAGAGTTAAAACATATGAGCTAGAAGAGTTAAAACATATGAGCTAGAAGAGTTAAAACATCTGAACTAGAAGAGTAAAAACATATGAACTAGAAGAGTAAAAACATATGAACTAGAAGAGTTAAAACATATGAGCTAGAAGAGTTAAAACATCTGAACCAGAAGAGTTAAAACATATGAGCTAGAAGAGTAAAAACATATAAGCTAGAAGAGTTAAAATCTATGAACTAAGTCACTAGGCCTCTCCCTCCTCTAACCTTTTCTCGCACTCGGCTTATTATCGCAAACTGCGTAGCTCAACTCTAAATGTGAAGAGGACGGTAGCGGCTCAGACGTTTATCTCTGACCCTGACATCCCAGGCAGTGTCGAATACCGGCCACTCGCTTGACTGTGGAATCTGGATATCTCTCTCTACTCGTAAGTGGTCAGGGGCGTACTCGTGAGAGGGGGAGGTGTCGGCTCTATGGCGGAACGTGGAAAATAAATATGAATACATCCATCTACAACTAATCGCCAGATGATGGTCATTTGTATTTATGTCCAACGTTGAGATAAAATTATGCCGACAGAGAAATAGAGGCAATGGGCCACACGTGGCGCAGTCAAGTCTACACCATTAATGGCACCCCATTCCCCCCCCCCCCCCCCCCCCCCCCATATCTCCCACACTTGTTGGTCACGAGGATATTCATGGGCATGAAGAGACGGCAACGTTATGCCATGAAATCAAATGTAAACACCTCCAGACCCAAAGAAATGGGGAGCGTTCTGTACAGCGCTTCACTTCTTCATCCTTACTTACAATACATGCTTAGTTGTATGCCCTGCTTACACTTGGGCTAGTGCCAAGCTTGGATCATATTGATTCAAACATATTTTTATTGTAAAATTTTAAAAGATTGGAGGACCAAAGACAACTAGTTGAAAATAAACTTGTATGTAAAATAGTTTGGCATAAATGATGGTCCCTCTTTGTCCACCACGGCTACGCTTTTACTGTAGATGAGTGTGATCACCATTTCTTTCCTTTAAGTCATTATTTACGAGATATGATTATAATGATAGAAAGATCATTTTTATTGATCCAATCAATTGGAAATTCAGTTTGACTACAATAGACAACCTCGGCGTAACTACTGTACAAAAACAATATTGATGAAAAATTCTAACAAAATCACACACGAAACACATAGACACTCACAACTAGTGCTTTATGAATTTAGACTTCTATGTACTTCTCGAGGACGACAGCTGACCTCGTAACATTCTGACAGAAAGTGGGATAAAGGAGTTTTTAAATCTTTCAGTTTTAGTCCTAATGGAAATGAGATGACCACTTCGTCCAGATCTTATGTAACAGTTGTTTAATGGGTGCAGGTTGTCTTTAAGAATCGTGAGTGATTTGAAATGTATAATTTGAAAACAAAACCTACTGCCTACTGTTTGGACGTTTCGACTAGAGTGTAGTGCGTAGTTGTTAGTGGATCTTAGTGTGGGTGGATCCTTACGTCCTTGTACAACGTTACCGTTCCCTGTTATGAAATCTAGATCTCGTATCCATTCTATTACGACTGTTGTGTCATTCACCGTGTGAAGTTTTCGCCTTGGTCTACCGTTCAGGGAGCGCCCTAGGAGTTACTTTTATTGACTTACCACCACTGTCACACCTACACGCGCGCGACTCCTAGAAACTAAGACTTAGTGTCACCTACATATTTACCTATATACTTGAGCCCCCCCCCCTCTTTTTCTTTTTTATTTTTTCCTTCTAAATTTTAACTTAAAGGATCGCGACGATTTCTTTTCCTCGACAAACATGGTAGATGAATGTGTGTGTTGTGTACAGTGTAGATGAGTGTGTGTGTGTGTGTGTTGTTGGAGGGGAGAGTGTTCATACTAGGTGTGTGTGTGTTGGTGGGGTGCGGTGAGACTGTGACCACATGCAGGGACCAATCACGGGCCTGTCGTGTCAGTTGGGTGAAGACAGATTAAATTAACTGAGTGGTATATGTCAACAAAACCCGCCCCGGTTCAAGTCCGTGTTTGGCCTACACTACACGGCCGTCTGTCTTCCTTCCCACCACCTGACGTATAGCTATGCAGATCTTCTTAATGAGTTACCGGTAGTTTGTATAGAAGGTCTTTAATTACGAGTGGGTGAGTTGCCGAGGTAGCACCAATCTCTTTATGAACAGCTATTGTCATGTTGGCCTACCTTATGTTTCCAAAACCTAACACTGCTATTCAAAACAAAATAAAATAATAGTAAAAAAAACAACAACAAACGACTTGCTGATAACTGAGAGGCTAAGTACGCATTTGATCAGCGGCTACTCGGGGCATCTTTGACCCAGTAGTAAGTGCCTCAATAAAAACAAATAAATTAACTATTTCTCTCCGTAATTACTCACCATATTATGATGGAATCAACGTTGGTATCGTCAGTTAGGAGAGAAGGAGTTAAAAGGGGTTACTATAAAGGGAATAATCGGAAATATATGTTTTTAATGATGAGAATGACTTTAAATAACTGTTATTGTGACTCCTTCACTTTCACACAAATCCCATCACAACAGTCCAAAACAAAGCATCGGTATATGTATCACTATAGTTAGGTCTCAATATTTGAAATATGTCTTTTAAAATGAGAGTAACTTTGGAAACGAATGCCACAGTACGCACGTCATAAGCAGTTACAACTCTAGAAAAAATATAAACCATTGAAGGGAAATGTAAACTAAACAAATAGCTGAGTACTTTGATTTTTGTTTGTTTGTTTGTTCTATGATGTCATAAGGTCCAGTACAGGGAATAGCATTGAAGAACTTGCTAGGGATGTACGTTGTACGACGCATGTACTAAAGCGTTCGGTATTCCTGTTTTCTGATGTCACTCTGACGTCATTTCTCTGTAGGCGCCATCGCATCCATGATGAATTGTTTGGACCGCGCTGCATCATTTAAGCCCGGGACCTACCTACCTAGAGGTGTGCATGAGTGAAACAAATACATACCAACCAAACGTGTGTTTTTCGAAATGGTATTTACGGCACCATAGAACTAGTACAAAACGTTTCATGATTAAGTTTTTTTTTTTTAAATTGTTTTATCATTCTTCTAGTTTCATTGTCTGTAAAACCAGGCCAACACGGTCATCACTTATCTCTCTCTCTTTTCTCTCTCTCTTATTTTCGTGTGTGCAGTTTTTCTAGGTTATCGCCCTGCCCAGTGTGGTGCAGTGAAGCATTAGTATGTCTGAGATAAGCTACTGTTAGTAGATCACGGGTAGACAAGCCACTCGATGTTTAGTCTGACCTAAGTCTATTTGGAATGTGTCCTAATGTCGTCACGTTACCTTGTAGGTGAAGTAGAGAGGGCCCGAGAGCGGTCGTGGTGAGGAGCGCCCTAAATCACTGTCAACTTGCTATGCAGGGTTGAACGTCTATTACATATAATTTATCATCCAAAATAATGGCAAAGAACATGTTTTATTACTCAGGCCCATTTTCTAGTTTACCGTTTTGTCGAATCTCGATAGCTACATGAAAAGCGAGAGCTACTATCCTGTAAGGATTTATACATAACAAGGTTACAAAGACAGTTTGTGTGGAAACACAAACTTAAAATCGGCCCCCGAAGTGGCCCAGGCAGGTTTCAATATTTTCAGAAAGAACATCCGAATGAAATTATATCAAAGACAAATGACAGATAAGAATGCAGATAGAAGGTTGACAGATCTTATGTAGTGCCCTAGCGGTCCAGCAGATCAAAGGATAGGTGTAGGTGAAAGTTAAATTAGATGTGAATCTGAACCGACTGATGTAATATAATTGATTCGCTAATTCAATTTCTTTATTCCTTAGAGAGCAAATACTTTTATCTTCGAACAAAAATAAACTTGAAATTAAATGAAATTTATAACATTATTAATTGTCTTACATTAGGTTTGATTTATAATGCATACTAATTAGGTTTTTCTCTATAAAAAGTTGCTTGCATAAATGATTTTTAAAAATTAGATTTTGAGCTTTTAGAAAAAAAAAAAGTAGCCGTTGCATCAGAACTTTGAATGATCTATATTATCGTGATGTCAGATTTTCATTTTCTCTTCTACTTTCTGAGCACTAAACGGGACGGACAGACAGACAAACAGACGGACAGACAGGCCACACAAAACTAATAGCGTCTTTTCCCCTTTCGGGGGCCGCTAATGTCTCTTCTATCACTTCTCTTTTATCACTTGAAAAACAAATGCATTTTGGAGCTCTTATGAGGAGTGAACTGACCAATCCTCCGTTGACAGCATTAAAAGACTTTACCATCTGATAGACAAACGTTCGTTTTTTTTATTGTTAGCCCTAATCAAAATCAGCATTAAAAAGTCAAAAGGTTGGTTTGGTGTCCATGGCAACCACGCTTTAAATACCATTGTTTTGTACAGCGCATTTTGAAGTCTCGCTCACCACATTTGTCTCTGCCTGATGATGACAGACAATACGACAATACATGGGGTGGTTGTGTATAAGCACAGAGTGAGTGGGGCTGTATACCCTTCCTGCATGAGTCAGTTGACCCACCCCTCCTCTTTTATCCACTCCGTCGCTAGGAGTGTATTATAAAGTGAATGGATCATGTCAACGGTCACGTGTGTACGTATTTTTTTTTTACGTATTTGTAATAGCTCTGTATTATTTGTATGAGATAAATACACATCTGCGAGATGAAATTATTTGTACGCTAGTTCGTAAGATTCCATCTGCTGGACTTTTCACAGGACTTGGTAATTCCTTCATATCACGTCATTGTGCTGCATCAGCCAGCCAGACGTGACAAGTGAAAGGGACTCAAAGTCTAGTCCAACCCGATACTGGACTTTACTAAGTAGTCACAGAGAGTGGTCCGACCTTTTTTTAAATTGTTAATCGTAATACATCTCATGGCTAATGAAATGAAATAGTTTGCCCTTGGTAACAGTAGAGAGGGCCCGAGAGCGGTCGTGGTGAGGAGCGTCTGTGTGTGTATTGTTTGACAATGTTTAATAACGTATCGGAACTTTCAAGTTTTTAGTTGTCGAATCAAACTGTATCTGGATATATTTGTGGAAATGGTGGTGGCTGTAAGAGAACTCAGACAGATGATGCTTTAATTTTAAATTAATGGACAAGAAACATGCCGCCCCCTGTGACTGTTTCTATTGGATGTCTAGGGTTTAGATAATGTTAGGCTTGTTGACCCACTTCTGTTTTGCAGGAGGTCATGCTCAGCTACAATTTGTTTTGTGGTCACTTTTGTTTCTGTTAGGTGTTTACGTTTTCCTACACAATCAAGTGTGTCACAGTGTGTGTGTGTGTAATAAGTGTGAACACCTTCCTCTTTGTAAGTTACTTACCAGCTGTAACACAATGGTGAAATCATCCCTGTGGGTTATTCTATCAGTGTCTAATAGTGAAATCATTATCTTGCATCCGTGTGGTTTTTATCTTCCAAGAGTCAAGTCAGCATTCAGGAAGGGGGAAGGGGGGGGGAGGTGCGTTACCGAGCAGATAGAAGCACCTAAACCTTTTTTTTTCATAATGACTTTTTCATGCATCACCTAAATGGAGGCTGATAAATATTGTAACATTGAAACCTTTGGTCATAGAAAACAGTTAGTTCTGGCTTCGTTCTGTTCTTTAATATTTTGCACAGCCCAATATTTGTTTCTTGTCAATTCTTCAAGATTACTTTTTGTTCTCCTTTTGATCGAATACATTACTAGATCTACATCTATAGTTAAAGAATTAGAAACAAAATCTTCAAATCAGAGCTTTAAAAAAAATCCACTTACACTATTTATTGCATAAAAACATGTCAATAACATAAAACTGAATGAGTTTTTAAAGTTATTGGGTGTAAATCTGGCGTTGGTCTTTGTAAATTGTTTTCATGTAACATCGCGCACACACAAACCTATTTTTCTCCACTCTTCCTGTGAGTCTCTTAAGGTTTGTGTTAGAGCGATGATGTGTTCACAAGTGTTTTGTTATGGACGTGAGGAGCAGGATAAGATGACCTTGTTAGATTGTTACAGACAACTTGGCATGCCTGGCCTCTACAAGAGGGACTCTCAAAAAGTATGCAGTGCATCAACATCTTTCTTTAGCAGCTGGACCGTTGGATGCCTGGGCACCACGAGTGGCTGTGATGCCCTGAGCACGACTGTAGGCTGTGATGCCCTGAGCAACACGAGTTTGTGATCACCCTAGCACCACGAGTGGTTGTGATGCCCTGGGCACCACGAGACTTTGAGATCTCCCTAGCACCACGAGTGGTTGTGATGCCCTGGGCACCACGAGACCTTGAGATCTCCCTAGCACCACGAGTGGTTGTGATGCCCTGGGCACTACGAGAGGTTGTGATACCGTCAGGATACAATCAGACTGCCCCTTTAGTACGCTAGTTTTTTTCTGCAGTAAAGAATTATGCCACTAACTTTTTAATGTGTGTATGTTGTGTTATCCCTTCCATAGCAACGATCTAGTCTCCAGCTGATGTTGCATTGCCGAGGAACAAATGAGTTATATTTTGTTCCTCGCGTGGCATTAGCTTCTTTGTTACTTTGAGTTTTGACAACCAATGCACCCGCACTCTCCAATGAAAATATGAGCTTTGCTGGTCTTCGCTACCGCCCCTACCCCCATTCTTCCCGTGGTGATGGGTACTGGGGACATTTGAAAGTCTTAGTATAACAGTCGGCAAACATTCTGTAAAAAGAAAGTCCACAAAACAAACTGTATATAGGAATAGTTGCGAAAATTACAAAAAAAAATTAAAAAATCGATGAATTAAAAAAAAAAGGGGGGGGGGAGTAATGTTGGACAAAACTAGACAAAAGGCTTGTGGATGTTACTTGATAGAAAACAAAAAGTGGCAACATTGAGTTGTGGGATGTTTACTATATATGGTGTCAAGGATAGACTTGGTTTAGTGAAGACTTTATGTGTGCTAAGGTGATAAAGGTTCCTCCTCTCAATAATGAATCCAAATGTTCCTATTGAAACTATGTTCACAATCAATAAGACGTTGTTTCCCTTAACCTTCTGTCCTTTTGTCACTTAAACTGTGTAGTCACAGCAAGAGACTATTATATCTTTTGTGTCTTGGTACTGTCCATAACCAGTGTTGACAGTCACTGATATGTCTTGACAATTTTGTTTCAGCTAAGATGTTATCAACTTAGTGGGCTGTGCTTTGAGTGTCCCAACACGCTCTGACTTCAGGTCTTTGTCGCCACTGCTGGACTGTGTCTTAAGTACTTTGGAATATGTCATGTAATACTTTGGTCTAGCTTTTTTTTTGTGTGATTAGTTTGTAACGTTGAGTCTTTGTAATGACGTATTCTTGTTTAATTGTGTGTGTCTTGACTGTACACAAACAATTCCCCGACGTAAACACAAATTTGTTTATCTGTATGTTGCTTTAATTAAGGTTTCCTTTGTATATATAAATTCAAGAAATCTGGGATGCATTTTAGGTTTGTTGTCATATAATTATACCTAGTGTTTTAAAGAATGTATGTAATTTGTCTACGATAAATAATTCAAGTCCCAATTCTTAATAAAACAAAAGAAAAGCTTGTACCTACTAAAGGATTTCATATCAAATGGCTAAACACGAGGCAACGCAAGGACTGGGCTATTTTCGCGTTGAAATTTCTGACGGTTTGTTTGAATGTTATCATCATTATGTCATTATGTTACATTACATATCAATCATAATCAGAAGCAATGGGCCAAGGGCTGGTATTTGAAGACCAAACAAAACTAAATCGTACCCACGTTCATATTATGCCGTACACTTGTAAGGTCTGTGACTTCAACCAAATATACTAATACACGCATAAATTTAGTTTAAATATGTAAATTATTCGCGTCTATGTAACTGGAAAGAGGCTTGTTCTTTTGAATGTCGGCTTGTAACAACAGTACACACTGTATCGGTTGACGCCCTGCGTCTAACAAACTACTTTGAAGCTCAGCAAGGGTTGTGCATACATGTTCTCTCCGTTCCTTTGAAAGATTCAAACTTTGGAAAGAACAAACAAGCTATCATACAAGTTTCGTGTCAGTAGGCTATCTTACAATCTCAGTGGTTCTCAAATGTAGCACTGGGATACGCTTATTCTAAACAGACCCCTCAAGTATATATATATATATATATACACATTTTCAATTAGGAACAATTAGTGCTCCATAATTTTCTACCGCTGAAAGCAACTTCCGATAAGTATCTTTGAACGATCTGCAATTAATAAAGTCTCCTTAAACGTAAATTTTATAACAATGAAGCAGCCGTTTGTAAGCATTAACTTAAGGTTATTATGTTGATTTCCCCCATATTAACCCTACCTGTCCGCCTAGTTTCTGCTTCTGCTTATATACACACGCAGACGCCAGGGACGAGGGATTCTGGGATACACGAGAGTAGTCCTCAATATACGATAGTAGTCCTAAATATACGATAGTAGTCCTAAATATACGATAGTAGTCCTAAATATACGATAGTATTCCTACAAATATGGGTTGTGGTTAGGTTATGATAGTATTCCTAAATATTCAATAGTATTCCTAATCGGATGTAGAACACTTCTAGTGTGTTGTAGCGTTACAGAAGTAGTGTGTTGTAGCGTTACAGAA
>JADKLZ010012113.1:13636-26670 GCA_021533235.1 Biomphalaria straminea | reverse complement strand
CCTATCTATTTGCTTGATTGACCATGCCAATGTGTTATCTTTTTTTTTGCCTGCACACTAAACACTATTGCGTATGCCCAAAGGAAAAAAAAAATGCGTGAAGGTCAACACAATCATCTATACACACTACACTAGGACAACATGTGTAGGTTCACTACGTCTATCTGACCAGGTTGTTACAATCAATCGAACACAAAATCCATTTATGTTTCTTTTTTGGTAGGTAGGGTGTGGATGAGTTTTCGTCTGTATTTGGTTTCCTAATGCTCTTTGATCTATTTATCAGTAGATCTAAACATCAATAATGTAGGTGTAATGGATGTTCCTGCCGTTAATAAATATCTTTTGCCGCAAACGGATTAATAAATATATGACCTACTACGCTTCAGATTCCAACTTATAACTAACAGCTATCAGTATTAAGTTCTTGAATCCAGAACCAGAAACAGTCTTTGGACTGAAAAATACATGTCTGATGACCGATTGTTGGTCGAATTTCTTGAACACATACATTCAACCACCATACAAGCCAGATGAGAGATTTACATTAGTAACTAGTAAAATATATACTAACATATTTTACAGTGACCATCCAACACACAGACTATATGGTTGGTGGCTTTGTACATACACACAGACACGCTCATGCTATTCATGATGATGCTACACAGATTAATTTCTGTTCATAAATACTATTAATCTTAAATAAATCAATCAGTAACAGAGTTTAAAACATTAAATAATATAAAAGGAAAAAAATAATTCCAACAAATATAGGTATGTTATATAAAAGTTTCGTAAAATGCTCAGCAATACAAGTTATTTACAAGATACTTTGGTATTCGGCTCCGGCTCCGGCCGAATATCAAATTTTATTATCCGGTCATATCCGGCTCCAGCCGGATATATATATATATATATAACTAATGTATAGTCAATATAACTTGTTACAAACAATATAATTAATTGGCTAATCGTTTTTTTAAATTCACGTTTTGTTTTTTTTTGTTTTTTTTTGCAAAAAAAGAATTGTGGAAATTCCCATTTGATCCAAGAATAGAATGTACCAAGTACATTTATCTAAACAAGTCCTCCCCCTATATTTAGTCATATCGCTTAAAACTAAAAGATTATTTTTTGTTAGGGTTAAGCAAATTAATTAATTACCAGTAATTAATTGACTAATTTTATAATGTCTATTCTTGTTGTGTTAGGTACCGGTACCATAAATAAATGTGTAAAGTTTAAACTTGATCCGAGAATGGGTTTTGGAGAAATAGCGTGTTCCCTTAGCAAGTAAAAGTAAGGAATTATAACAAGTTAAAGTGCTACACACTTCTTTAGATAAAAAAAAAACATGTACAATGTATAAGAACGTTTAAGGAAATTATAAAATGAATACAACATAATAATTATCTTCTACGAAACACAATGGCGAAAGATAAGGTGGCAATTATATTTTTATGTTGTAAAAAAGTTAAGTAAAGTCATTATATAACTATACCTATATCTATCTATCTATCTATCTATCTATCTATCTATCTATCTATCTATCTATCTATCTATCTATCTATATAAAAGGAAAACAAAGGCTTGCGTATGTATGCATGTATGTATGTCCCCGTATATAAATCAAAACCGTTGCACCGATCTTGACAAAACTTGACAGAAATGTTCCTTGGGTACTAACTTAGACCTGTGTGTATGAATTGTAGCCCTAAAACAAACTTAAAACCCTAAAAAAAAAATAAAGTTGCCCAACTCTATTACATCTATACTATTTTATGGATCAAGGCTTTCTTTACAAATGTTGACATCTAGATCTAAATTTAAATACAATTTGCACTTATAGATTTTTACTTTGACGCATGAAAATACAAAATATAGTCTAATGATTTAATTATTTAACAAAATTAAGCTTCGAATGTGTGTTTCAAAAGGATTTTTACATAAATTCGTTCTTTGTATCTGCGAATATAAAAATCCTGTTGAACATATTTCATTAGACATTAGGGCCTACTCTATTCCTAGATCTAGGTCTAAAACTAAAGATGATAGAACTTCTCTTCGCAAAAATAGTTTTAAGCCTTAACACATGAACATACTAATTATAGTCCATTCATTTCATATTTTAATCAAATTAACATTTGAAATTTGTTTTCTAAAGCATTTTTACATGAATGCAACTATTATTCTAATATCCCGTAAATTGAGGTCATTTAGCTATTTTAAGCTCCATTCATATTTTTTTTTTCAACGTGAATTCACGCATTCGCTTTACTTACAACATTATTATTTTCTTTAATTGTTTGTAATGCACTATATCACTGACTACATCAGCAATACGCAAGTTAAGACCCGCGGGCAGCGGGTGATATCTGTCTAGTATTATATATAATATTAATAGGCTTGTCTTCGAATCCGAAGATCAACACAACGACCAACCGCCTTTACTTTTCCCCAACTTATGTCAGGTACCCGTAAAGCGCTGATTGTGAATGAGCATATGTTACTTGTGTGAATGTTGATTGAACATTTCATCTACATTGCTATTGTACAGTAGTTACACTGAGGTTGTCATTTGTAGTCAAACTAAATTTCCATTTGATTGGATCAATACAAATTATCTTATATTATCTAGATCTACATCCTTATTCTAGTTCCGTTTGAATGAAAATGATAATAGTTCTGTTAATAACAAATCAACGATGAAAAATTATATAAAATCGCTCGTCTGACATATCGTACATGTCAGGTAAATGTCATGTGTATATCTATTTATCGTTAATAATAATAAGGCTTGTCTTCGAATCCGAAGATTAGTGAGGAGTACGGCCTTTCCCGTGGCTGTCCAGTCCTAGCTGCGACCTACATATTTTGCCACATCCAAGACAAGCAAAACCATTGTCCGCGGGTGGTCGATATAGATTTATCGTTAATGGGCTATTAGTTTATAACCAGTTTGTTAATAAGTTACGTGTAATGCCTGTTGGTGCGGTTAGTGGGCTCCGCTGATTATCTCGATGGTCCCGTGTTGTTTGTTTGTTTTACATGTCACGGATGTTTTTTAATCCAAACCTCCCGCAGGATGACTGCGGATGGGACCGGGGAGGGTTTGAACCAGGGACCATCGATAAATCCTAACGTCAGTGCAGCGCGCAAACTGCACGACCAGGCAGGGTTCATACCAACCTCCGTCGTCCTGCGAGAAGTTAATTACTTTCAACTTAGAAGGAACATACGAAACTAGAAAAAAGGCCCCCGAGCATCAAGAAATTAAAATGTCCAGCCCTTACCAGGATTTGAACCGCGGACTCGGAAGTCAGCGCTCTAACGCTCAGCCACCGCGTATACGCCACATAAGCGTATAAATACAAAATATAATAGCCCAATAGCTATGGCACTTTTTGACACTAGACTAGATTCATTTGCCAATGATTCTTCCGACAAACCCAAATGTTGCATACAGTTAAACAATGGTTGTAACTCTTTTTTATCGAAAATAAATGTCTCATTAACAATGACGTCAGAGCAGACGAAATCAATAAATGAAAATTCCATACTTTTCTTATTAACGCTAAAAGCGAAACAAACTGTTTTTGTATCCAAGCCAATTGAATGTTTCTCTAATAGATAGCTTCTTTTTTGGTTGTTTATTTTAAATTGTTTAATTAAAGTAAACATTGACCATGTCATGTTTATTATAAGTGGGAAATATTCAAGTTCATTATTACTAAACAAACTTACAAAAACCTTTAAAGTGAAAATTATATTTTTTTCATTTCTCAGCATAAGGTAGGTAACAACAGGAAGTTGATAGCTCTCGTTTACATAAAGATTAGAATGTTCATTTAGAAAACATGTTGTATAGTTGAAAAGTCTCACGGGATCAAAGTCAAGAAAAGAAGAAACTGGAAATGCCAAAACTAATATGCTTAGTCTTTTACATTGTCCTTTAAGTTGACGAGTAAAACTTACGCATTCTGTCACTTGACAAGGGTAAACTTCTTCTTGGTAGGAGGATTTGAGTAAAACACATGTAATTCTCCACCACTCATTAGGACGTTTATAAAACCAAAATCCATTGTAATCAATAGTAAGTTCTGTATTTTCCAGCAATAAATCGAACGACATTTTGGATAGTGGTTTATAATCACATCTAGATCTACTCGTAGGTAAAATTGTGATGAAATATGGCGGATAGAAAGATATATTCATTGAGTAAAAGTATGTTGTATTTAGACATTTCGTGAAGTCATCGAACATGTAGAAATGTGCGTCTAGATTCGACAGAAGCCTTACATTCCAGAAGATAGGTTCTGATCTGTTCTCAGCGTGGAGTTTATACATTTCTTCGTTAACATAGGTAAAACCAGTGTACAAGTCAGTCACAGGCGCCATTTTCATAAGTTTATTATAGAAAGTGTTTATGAATTTAATATCAGAGTTCTCGTGTTTTAAACCTCCTTTCTTTACACGGCTATCTTGTATTGTAGAATTGTTATTTGTAGAGGCATTATCAAACAAACAATTGGAAATCATGTACCAGTAGTAATTACATATTATTTTTGTGTCGGCAAATGTATCGAACTCGGTCTTGTTGTTTAGTAATGTTTTCTGACACTCAGTTTGAAAGTGTTTACAGTGTTTGAGTTCAGGACGTGTGAGGTCACAGTAACCTGGATTTAAGTAATTATTGTAACAGTTCTGATGACACTCATTAATATCATGTTTACGATCACTAGAACTATTTGCCTTAGTCTCATTTTGATTTAAATCAGTATCTTCTAGATAGACTGTGTCGGCACTTTGTGTTTTAAGTCCATTAAGTAGAAAGCATGCAGTCCAGCATGTGATAAAAAGTCTCTTGTTTCTACATAGAATCACAGTCATGTCTCTTGCTGTTGGTAATTTCAACACAGAACAAATTAAACCTTAAACTCTTTTATCTCACAGTCATTTATAAACATCGGTTTTAAAATCATACCAATTAGAAAAGAGATTTTACAAAATAAATCAATTATTCTCTAGATTTTTATTTATCAGTTGAGTAAAAAGCTAAACTCACGCAGGCCGCGTTTTTATTCCCAGTGTTTAACTCCTCCCACAGAGGTGGGGCTTCAAATAGTAACTTGTTTTTTAGTTAAAAATAAATCTCATTTCATGCAGACTGGATAATACCACAATAAAACCTCTTTCCCGCAACATACGAGTATTTTGATTTCTGTTGCTAAGTCGTCCGTTACATATAGAAAGCGTATATTAAATCATCCTGTTTGTCTGTCAGGTACAAAGTTTGGTAACGTTATTTCTCCAACACGGACGTTATTTGTTTTCTAGAGGACCTAGTAAATCTGATATCCTTGATACCGCAATTATGAGGATGTAATTATATTTCGAAATTTGATTATCTTTATTTAACTACCAAGAAGTTCCTGTATATTTAGTGACGGGTGAATACAGAGTTGTCCTCCCACACCCATCTTTTTTTCGCCTCAAAAAAAAATCTACAGGGAAGAAATAAAAAAAAGCGTTCTTTCCATGACTTCTTGGCAACAACGGTTAAGTCCGGCCCTGCTATTTTGTGACGGGTGAATACTACTTCCCCCCCTTTTTTTTTTATTCTTAGAGTAACACGCAGAAATAAATGAGTGATCTTTATTATACTTCTTGTCCAAACTCTTGAGCCCTGAGTTGAATTATATATAAAAGATGGACAGATGTTTCAAGTTTGCAATCAAAGCTTACAACAATCTGGCGAAGTTCTAGACCAACAGTTTCGTCAATGACATTTCTCCAGAAGAGAATTATTTATATATTTATATTTTCCTTGTTCTGTAGATATTTTGCGTGTTCGGTAGATATTTTGTTTGTTCGGTAGATATTTTCCTTGTTCGGTAGATATTTTGTTTGTTCGGTAGATATTTTGCATGTTCGGTAGATATTTTGTTTCTTCGGTAGAAATTCGGCGTGTTCGGTAGATATTTTCCTTGTTCGGTAGATATTTTCCTTGTTCGTAAGATATTTTGCGTGTTCGGTAGATATTTTGCTTGTTCGGTAGATATTTTCCTTGTTCGGTAATGTTTTCGGACACATCAAAATTTTATATCTTCGCAACAGTCTCCTATCGTCGGGCATCTTATATCTTAATGAAATGAAATCGTTCGTTTCAGTACCTTTACCTTACCTAACCCTTCGTCTGTTAGAACGTTGGGGCACCACAGGAGATCTGTTGATCGTCTTTCTCCATTCCTCCCATCCTCGGGTAGTCTCTTTAAATGACAGACTCGTCCATTCTTTTATGTTGTCTTCCCAAGTTTCCATCTTATATATACATTACAGATGTTACATCAAACAAGATCATTACCTCCAACGCATTTTATATATCAATCTAATCATGCATGGTAATCAATGAAATAAATTCTGCTAAGTCGTTGGTTTATTGGCTGGTTCAGGCATCCTGTTTCATTCTCTAATGCATGGGCGTAGTCAGGATTTTTTTCGGGGGGGGGGGACATCTCCCCCTCCCTCCCGCGAAAAACAAATATGTAGGTATGTATGTGTGTGTACATAATTAATCTTTATTACATTCTGACCCTTCATTCTTTCGGAAGACGCTTATTGAGCCCTAGAATATGGTCTTCCTGGAGTTAGCGGAAAAAATGTATCTTGCACTTGGCTGCAAGGGGGTGTGGGGGAGCGATGAGAGCTCCACAAGCGAGGGACGGGGCCCCACCGCCAAGTACTATTTCTGGTATTAAAAGCCCAAAAAAATGCACAATCTGAGATATCTGTCAGGATTCACTTTTATGCTTGTCACATCAATGGTTTCTTGACTTGGCTCCTTTTGCTCGTTAGGGGGTGTAAATACTCGATGCTTAGATATTATTATTAGGAACAAATATATTTCAATACAAATCAACGCCATGAATAACACTAATACTTTCCATGAAATAACCATGATACTTTGATACTCGAAAAAGTGACATCGACTCTCAATAAATATTAATTCACTATCACTAGATCATCATTTTATATATATAAATACATTAACACCAGTCTAGAAAGCAACTATCCAACCTTCCTGGACGGGAGCAAGACCTCACTAACTAACACACTCTCTCGCACATTCAACGGAGACTAAATCATTCAGTTCACAACACGTGCAAAAGACTATTCCATGGGGATATAAAAACTATCATACCAAATAACAAAGTAACACTCATTCTCGCCATACCTTCCCCTGATAGTATCTACAGTGCATTATCCTGCTATTAAAAAGTTTTATTTTAAAAACCTAATGTGCTATTCTTACTGACTGACCCACTTCCGCGCGCTTCAACGCATTTGCCAGCAAATATATGCCACTGGTAATGTCTGAAGCCTCCTACGACCTGCTACAGGGTTGATTATTTAAAATAGGATTTATTCCTTCCTTGTCAAACAAGCGGTTGCCTTTGTGCCTTTTTATGACACTATGAAACTAAATACGCTGGAGGGTCGTTTGAGACAATGACACCATGACAAAATAGATACCTATTTGAAAAATATCTCTTCAACATCATATAGAGAAAATGATGGTTTGGGTGCGACTTTTCTTATAGACAAATACGGCAAACACTATACGAAAAATATTGATTTTACTAGCTGTTGTAGTTTTAAAAACTGTTTTACACAGACCTACATCTGATATTATTAAAAGAATTTCCTTAAGCAACAATAAACAAGTGACACGAGTTATAAAATTAAAAGTTTCTTTATGTACTTGTTTGTTAACGCCATGAATACAGTTTGGGATCAGCGCGGTGTCACAGGCTCTGATGGGTGTAGTGCTGTGTGATGCAAACTGCCTAAGGGTCACCGGCTCCTTATTTTTCCCCAGGGCATGTATCCCGTATGGGAGACGAACGTATGCCAAAGGCAGTCCTTTTTGGTGAGCTAAAAGGTGGTCGACGTAACAGAGGCGCCCCACGGAAATGCTTCAAAGACCAGCTTAGGCGTCAACTTTACTTGGCTGACATAGAAGAGAGCACCTGGCTGCATGCGGCGTCGGAACGAGACAGCTGGAGGTCACTCACGAAGGCCGCGGGATACACATTTGAGACCAAAAGAAAATCTTCTGCCAAGGACAAACGCAGACGACAAAAAGAAAATCTAAATCGACCACCTGCGGACAATGGTTTTGCTTGCCCTGGATGTGGCAAAATATGTAGGTCACAGCTGGGGCTGCGCAGCCACGGGAAATACTGTATTCCTCATTAATCTTGGGACTCGAAGACAAGCCTTATTATTATTATTTTTCCTCAGGGTTGACTCACGAAACCTTAACCTTTGCCTTCTCTTGTTCGTGAAAACAGTTACACGTGAAGAAATACATTGCACGAGAAACTGCTCTTTGCAAAAACTTTTATAATGATACTTAAGCCTGTAATGAAACAACAAATACTAGTATACCAATAACATGGCTTTATTCGACAAAATTAGACGGATTCCGTAATATCAACACACACGCACTGGAATCAAACACACATACACACTGGCCATGACCTTCCGTCACGCTGGACGCACGCAGAAAGCGAACAACTCAGTTACACTACATTAATTAATTAATTCATTAATATTTAATGTTAGAAGGACTACTTCATAAACAACAAATTCCTATATGAAAAATAATATTTGTAGCAACTGATAATAAAACTGAAAAAAAAAAAAAAAAAAAAAAAATTTCCAGTGTGTTTGGTAATTACAGTAATAAATATGAAATGCTATTTTAGAAGTTAAATTTTGAATTTTATCAATAAAAAAGACATCTTTATAAATTTAAATGTAGCTGTAAATGACTTTTTCAATATTCAACTCACTACAGTTAGAAATTAGTTTTAAAAAAATGTTAATGATTTAGCAAAAATGCAGTTCAGGTTAAGCAGGGGGTTTATCAAAAAAACAGAAAACACGGCAAGAGGTCTACGAGACAAAAAAAAGTTTGGGAACCACTGTAACTGCTCGCCCAAGTAAACTAGAACTTGCTACAGAAGCAATTGAATTTCTAGGTCAAGACATAAGATATGGAAAGTTAAGACCAAGGGAAAACACCGTACAACAAATCCTAGCAATTGAAACTTCAAAGAACTTCTGGCTTGGCTTAGACATGACCCATAAGCGTACTTCTTTCAATAATTCAAAGAGACGCCAGAGATGAATTAATAACAAAATAAAACTTTAATAAAAAGTATAACTTTAGTTGTAGACAACGCATCAACTGATATCCTGCTAAGAACAGCTGCCAACAGGGAAAAGTGGAGGGATCTGGTTACGTCAACTGTCAGGGCAGCCCTGTGACAAAAGTCAAGGGACAGAGGATGATAAATGTTATGGGATAGTGGAACTACATTGTCCATGATTATTATGGTATATATTGTAGTTAATCTTTAGTCCTATGTAAATACACTTTGCCTAAATGAAATATTTCCTTCTTTTGTCCTTGCAGAAGCATACACTTGGGGTGAAAAAAAATATATTAAAAATAAAATGTAACAAAATGAAATGAACAAATGTACAAGATTTTAAATGTATAAATAGTTTTTTTAAAACTATCTGACAAATATTTCATAAAAAACACACACAAAAAATTATTTAATTAAAAATATGAATAATTTTGAGTTATAGTTTGACTTAAACATGAACTAGTAGAGCTAATCATTTTGTGGTTCAAAATGTAATATTTAAAATATATATATAATTATGACTTGATGTTGTGTGAATATGTTGCACAAGTCTTGTGTACATACAAGAACAAGAAAATAGAAATGATTTAGGCCATGTAATTGTAGAGCTACTCTTTCCTGATCAAATATTATGAGTACATTTCTCATATCCTATGAACTCAAAGATGACTATTAAGTCTAATCCTTGCTTAAAAAAGCCAGTCTCTTAAATGACTGGTCAGTTGCAGATAGGCCTGCTTCTTGTCGCAGATTTTCGTTGGTTTGGCATCATGTAATTATAAAATGAGGACAGCATTGCTCAGGACAATGTCCACATAGCAAAAAAAAAAAAAAAAATCTTAAAAGCTTTACATAAATTCTGGCACTGGCACTGAATTATGGTAGCATGGGATATGCAAACAAAATTGTATATGAAAGGATTCAATTTCATACCACTTATCAGAATTATAGTGTATTTAGACTGGATTTTCATTACAAAACATACATGAGACAAGTCTGGTTACCCCATCCCTTCTTGTTTGGGTTTGAAGACAGCAACAGACCAGAAGCAGAATGGTATACAATGGACAATGGAATCAGCTAAATGACCTTGACTTTGCAGACGACTTAGCTTTTCTTTCTCACACACACAAGAAGATCAAGGAAAAGATAAATGTTGTTGTAGCTAAAATGCAGCTAAAATGGGTCTTACCATAAAAAGAGCAAGGTGTTCAAGATAAAGGCGCCCAACAATACACCCATTACAGTCCAAGGTGAGGCGCTGGAAGAGGTGGAAAGTTTCAGCTATCTCGGCAGTATCATAGACCACCATGGAGGAACAGATGCAGAAGTCAGAACCTGCATAGGTAAAGCTTGAGCAGCTTCCATAAGCTGAAGAACACCTGGAGATCTAGGGGAATAAGACTCACCACCAAGATCAGGCTCTTTAACACCATTGTTTAGCCGATACTACTTTATGGAGCAGAGACCTGGAGAACAACAATCACAACCATGAAAAAAATCCAGGTATTCATCAACACCTGCCCGAGGAAGATGATCCACAGGCCAGACAAGATCTTGAATTAGGAACTGTGACAAAGAACAAAACAGCAGCCCATTGAAGTAGATATCCTTCAGAGACGCTGAGGATGGATAGATCTCACCCTACGCAAGCCTGCATCCAATGTAACTAGGCAAGCCCATACCTGGAACCTTCCAAGGAAAGAGGAAGAGGGGACGGCCCAGCAATCTGCAATTAGATAGCAAGCAGATGTGGAGACAGTTGAGACTCGCCCAGAACCGTGACACCTGGAGGAAGCTGATTGGGTGGCCTATGCTCCAGAAGGGGCCACAGGCAGAGATGATAAACAGTTAACAAAATTATCACATTTAAAAATAACAAAAATTATAATACACAGGTACATGCTTATAGAATGCTCAGGGCACTATGCTCTTTTGTAGGGGGAACTAGACGTGAGAGCAGCTTTTATTTGCCCAGCAAACAAAACTCTCCTCAAGCTAGTTCCGCATAATTGTTCTGTCCTTAAAATTTTCTAATGCCTCCATCCTACTTCATGTCCATCTATCATCTGTGGTTCTAAAAATCCTCTGAAATTAGACCCATCAGCGGACCAGCGCAACCCATAGCCCTGATCTTGCCTGGCTTCAATTATAAACACATCATGTGGCAACCAATGGATATTTATCCAAACAGCATTATCCAACACATTCTGCATGATTTGAAGTGCGTGCCTGTTTTTCTCTGCCTCTGACCCTGTGCAGTTTCCCCACCAGGAATCTGACTTGTCCCTGTGAAAATGTTTGGCCAAGGCCCTGGCGCCCACTGTAAGTTCACTGTTTGGAGAGTGCTTGGCAGTGAAAGAAGCCAGAAGCGATTTCCGTGAGGGAGGGAGCATTTCTTTTGTTCCTACTGTCTTTCTGATCCCCAAGAGATCCAGGATACCTCTGAGCCCCAGTAGTAGAAGTATTTCTCTGACTCTAAATTTGATTTCATCTTCTGTCCACAGTGACCACAAGGACTCTAACCCATTCAGAAGTGGTGTTATTGCCTTTATAGTTGCTGCCCTTGTCTCAATGTATCCTTTCTCATCTAGGAGATCAAACCTTTTGAAAATATATCAAAAATCAATTATTCTATAATTACTAATTAATATATAAAGTAAAGACTAATCATATTGGTTAACTGTCAGTGATTTGCTTATCAGAATAAACAATTAGTAATCAAAGTTTTAGCTAATAATTAGCTTACGATTTATCTGCAGCTTTCTGAGTATGAGTTAAACTTGAAAAATAAAAATAACAAAGTGTTCCCTTACAACTATATAATATGTAGAAACATCATAAACCACTTATCTTATCTTATATAATACAGATGTTACTTCAAAAAAGAAGATGATTATGTTCTACACATCATGCATATTAACCAATTACCTAAACTTCACCAAGTCATTGGTTTTCCTGGCTAGCTCAGGCAACCCATTCCATGCAATGATAGCATGAGGGAAGAATTAGATGAATTACAGAAATGGAAATCAAATTGGAGCATGTATTTCCACCCAGAAAAATGTCAGTTATTAAGAGTAACAAAAAAAAAATTAACTCCACTTATTTTATTCATGGTTAACCACTAACACAGACTAAAAATGCAAAATACCTAGGTGTTATAATAAAAAAAAACAACTTATGGAATCCCCATATTGATGAAACAATCGAAAAATCAAACAAAGCATTAGGACTTGTTAAAAGAAATTTCTATAGATCAAATAAAAACATAAAACTAAATTGTTTTATGTCCTTGTTAGGCCAATTATTATTATTATTATTATAGCTTTTATATAGCGCTACTTTCATGCTTATAGCATGCTCAGAGCGCTTTGGTCCAGTCTCATTTGTGGACCAGTGGGGGGGAGGGGGTATCTAGGAATTGGTTTCCCGTGCTGCCTTTGGGCGCTCAGTAAACACAACTCTGCCCGAGTCGGGTGTCGAACCTCGAGCCCCCTTCTAGGTAGCCAAGCAAGCCAAGCCGCACTTAGCCTCTCGACCACGCTTCCCAAGCCAATAATAGAATATGCATCTTCTGTTTGGGACCCCTCAACTCAAGAAAACATTAAGAAACTGGAACAGCCACAAAATAGAGATGAGATATTTATAACAAACAAATATTCACATTTGACTAGAAAAAAACCTTTAGTAAAATCACTAAATTTAGAAAGCCTACAGGATAGAAGACTTAAAAGTAAAGTAGGAATCATATATAAAACACCGAACCGTAATCATCAATTACAAAAACAGAATTTAATAAAATACTCA
>JADKLZ010012113.1:0-13536 GCA_021533235.1 Biomphalaria straminea | reverse complement strand
CACAAAGATAAAGGTACATTCCTCGTTTCATATGCTAGGACAAATTTGTACAAATGCTCCTTCTTCCCTAGCGCTATTAGAGCATGGAATGGGTTGCCTGAGCTAGCTAGGAAAACCAGTGACTTGACAGAATTCAGGTAATTGGTTAATATGCATGACTAAATGCATGATGTGTAGGACATTATCCTCTTTTTTTTTAAAGTAACATCTGTATCATATAAGATAAGTTTAAATTCTCAACTTGAGGCCTTTTTCCAAGAAATATTAATGTAAAATTTTAATTTCATAATTTGTTGCTGTTTTTCTGAACTGTTTTAAAATCATTTTTATTTACATCCATTATACAGCTGCAAAAGAGGAAAAGAAAACATATATAGACCACCAATGGAAAAAGGTCTTGTTTGCTTTACATGTGAGAAAACATGTAGGGCACATCTGGGTTTGTGTAGTCATTCGAATCACTGCACTCACCCTTCATCTTCAAAATTGCTTTCATTAATTATACAGTTAACTACAGATACAACAAAAATTCCACATACAATGCGATAAAATAAAAATGTACAATGGTTTATCTTCACTTGTGAGTTTCCTGTCCTTATTTCTAAATTGATACATTTTTATGTAAATTTAAATAGAATTTTTAAAAAATTGTACAGGGACAGTTCAGGAAAGGTATTGGAGGAATTTGAAAGGGTTTTATACACCTGTGTGGGGAAGGCTTATTAACACTTTAAATGATGCATGCAAGTAACTAATAAAATAAGAATTGTATCATTACTATATGGAAATAATTTTTTGCAAGTAGATGTGGAATACAGTACCATTAATAAATAGGAACACTATAACTAAAACAAAACCAACCGTGGCAAATCCAATGAAGGGCAGTGTTTCTCAGTCAGCCATAGAGTCAACATTTGAGCCACTTCTCTGTATAAAGGATAAGTAGGATAACCTACTATGGAACATCTTGGACCTGCCTCTGATTCATCATCTTCTTGCAGAAGTGTCTGCAGATCTTTCTTGTCTAGGAACGCATCATCTCTCTGCAGTTCCTCTTCTAATACCTAAAAATATAAGCAGAGTGATGTATGGAGATTGAATGTATGAATATGTAAAATAAAGTTACACTTCGAAACTTTGCATATACAAACATTACATTTAATTAAATAAAAATATTTGATAAGTTTTAAGCTTGTTCTGTTTTACATGATTGGACTTTCATTCACAAATTAAGAGTATTAAATCTTAACAGGACAGCATCATTCTCATTCATTCCTATTTCAGACCTTCTGATGTATAGGGCAGATGATGTCCGCAGTTTCTGTGGCCCATAGTTAGCCAGGGTATCATGTGGCTATAGTGGCTAGAATAATGAACAACCGCCTTCAATTTTCGTGAACTAATGTTAGGTACCCATTAGAGCTGGGTTGACTCAGAGGTAAACTAAAGATCTTGATATTAACAACCCCAGACTTCAACAGGATTTGAACCTGGGACCACTCAGTTCAAATAAAGCCAAGAGCTTAACCACTCAGTCACCATGGAATCCTTTCAAAAAAGCAAGATAGTTCAAATAGAACCATCATGATGACAAGTCTCAAAAGCTTACTGGATGACAAAGCAGCTTTAGACAGTGTGTTTGAAATCAAAGTGAAATCATTATTTATTAAATCATGTAAATATATATTAGTTAGTATTAGTCAACTTTATCTAAGTTACTTTGTGACAGTTTGAAATTTATTAGTGCTTATTTGTACAAATGAGATTACGGAGACCAATCTCATCAAGAGAAGACTTTATAGGAAAAAAATAGTATCTTAATCTTAGTTAACTAAATGTTACAAAGAAAATAAAAGCTATATATATCTATAAAGCTTATCAGCTTTTTTGATAGTAAAAAGTTGGCAAGATAAAACTGTGCTTCAAATGAACTGTTTTTTTAATTTTCATGGTCTATAGGGCAGATGATGTAAAGTTCAACTGTTTCTATAGCCTGCGGCGAACAAGTCATGTGGCCAACACAATGACAAAACGCCTTTACTTTCCCCAAGTAATATCAGGTACCCATTAGAGCTGGGTGGAACATCTGAAACATCTAAAACATTTTACAAACATTTTATAGTATCTGGAATGGATCTATATAACAATATAACATTTAATAAATCTATGGCTATTTTAGCCTAAGAAATTGGGCTAACTAGATCTAGATAGTTAAGATAGACTATAAATTGTGTATAATTACTGTATAATAATAGTATTTTAATAGTTAATATACTTTATATAAGGCAATAAGGTTCAACTTCTAGTAATTCTAGATTCTAGTATAAACTTACTTTTCGAACATGCTCCTTTAAATTTAGAGCATCTTTAGTGACTATGGAATCCATCCCATGAAGTCTCTAGGTAAGCTAGACGAGACTCTAGTAACTAGATCTAGAATCTATAGTTTTTAAAATGTTTATTTATAGAATCTACTTTTTTTATCTAGACTTAGTAGTCTGAGTCTGAGTTATGTCTTCTTATTCTTACTAAAGTCTAAAGTTACTATCTTAATTAGTCTAAGTCTAGATGATAGATCTAAGTCTAAGTCTTAGAATCTAGATCTAGTAATGAGTAGTCGATTTATTATTTTTAAATTTTTTATAATGACTCGAATCACTGTGAATCAGGACTGTGTCAAAAAAGTGTCACTAGTAGTAACGAGTGTCATAAGTGTGTCACACACATTACTTCACACAGTCACTCACAGTGACAGTAATGAGTAACAGAAAAGTAACAGTTCAGTAGCGACGTCTTGATCACTTGATGTATTATACTATCTAGATAGATAATTGCATCCTAGATTTATAGATCCATTAATCGTTCTAGATCAATCTATACTACTAGATCTTACGTGGTCACTCTCGTGACTCATAGACTGGTGCAATATCCTATCAACAGGGTTAACCATTTGTTTACACGAGACAACTAGTTTTTCCGTTTTAAATTGCAGTATGGGAAATAAACATAGCTCACAGACCTATATATGTGTGGTATTGCTGATATTCAATACATAGAGGGGGAGTGGGCGAAGTCCAGATAATGTATGTGCATGTGGAAAAAAAGAGGACGTGGGGTGGGGCAAAAGCCGTTTAATTAATTTTTTTATGTGGGCGACTTCAATAGATCTACATTTAATATAAAATACTCAGAAATATACAAACATTAAAGTACATTTATTGTTCCATATGATATGGTAAATATTTACAAATAGGCCTTTTCCTTTCCTGGTAGCCATGGGCGCCCGCAGGATTTTTTGCAGGGGGTGCAAGCACTGGCGGATCCAGAGGGGAGGGGACGGTAGGGGCGATCACCCCACCCCCACTATGCTGACCCCCGGGCCCCCCACCCCGAAAAGTAATGAAGAAACTTAAGCATTAAGATATGTACAGCCACGGGAAACACTGTATTCCTCACTAATCTTCGGACTCGAAGACAAGCTTATTATTATTAGGCCTATTATGTAATGTAAATCCGTTTTTTGTAAAAACTCCCAAAATCCAAACGTCAAAGACAAGCCTTAGAAGCGCACCAGTCTGGTTTTAGTATCGAGTGGTACAGGCCTTTGCATTTTTAGATTTTTTTATTTTGTTTTAATTTTTATTTCGCATTGGTCTATGAAACAGACATTCGACTAAACTCGACTAAAAAACTTACGTCTATCTGTTGTTCACAGCCGTCTTAGACTTCTGTGCCACTGTGGACTGCATTTAGTTTAAAGAGTGGTAGGCCTATAGGTCTGCGCGAGCTAATTATCATTTAAAAATAATTTGCGCAGGCTGTAGGCAATACAGTATTTTATATAACTAGCCCACAAACGACTAGTCCAGCACCTTCGATATGGGGTCGCGAAGGTTACAATTAGTCGCAACAGAGTCAATAAAAGGATCTGTAAGCAGGGGCGTAGCTAGGGGTTCGGGGGCCCGGGGGGACCGACCTCTTTGGGGGCCCCTTGCATTTTGACTTTCGATATATGACATGACATAATGTTCGCAAAAAATATATAAGCCCAAGATCAAATTGGTTCAGTATATCAGTAAATTTAACAAAAAAAAAAAAATCATTAAGACAATTTTAATGAATAATACCGTTGATTATTAGCTAAATAATGCACAAGTGACAAATCTCGATTCATATCACTTTACGTGGTGCATTATGTGCAGCTAAGACATCTATAACATCATCTACATCGATACTTTCTAGTATTTGTGACTTCACTGACATTAAGGCCATGATAAGCCTTTCTTGCGTCATTGTGCTCCTGGGATACTTTTTTTTTTTAGAATGACGCAATGGAAGTGGCCTGAGTTAGCGGTATTCAGAGGATGTTGCAAGGTTTGAGCCTGTTGGTGATTGTATTACTGGTTTGTTGATGCAAAGTGCTCGTGCATCATTGACATCACTGAACACGCGATTTGCAATTTATTTCATAATACAAACAGTAAAAAAAAAAAAACACAGTTTTTCATAAGAGTGTCATCATCCAACAGGTGTCTTGTACAGTCTTGGTCCAAGAAGAAACACAAAGGTATCTATTTTCTTTCCAGCCTTTGTAATCTGTCCTTCATCCCCATATGAAATCTGTCCAGCACTTCTGTCGCAACGCGTTTGAATTGCAGTTCTATTGACAGTCCTACTGAGTCCTACATTAGAACCCAACTTCCCATCAAGTCTTTTCTTTCTTCTGGTTGTTGTAATCACAGGGAATCCATAGTATTCACTACCTTCTTTTGCTTTTTCGTTGGATTGGGTGATCAGTTTCGTCCGTTTCTCACCATTTTGCAGAAAGCTTGAATGAGTTTAAATTTATGTATTGCTTATGTTTTGTGCGATAGCACAAAGATTCAAGTCATAGTCCACGGAAGTGGGAAAGATCCATTTCTTGCTATGCTCGAGTATAGAAATACTCCGATAAGACTAACAACTGCTGATGAGTAGAAGACTCAGGGACATCATTCCAACTAATCTCAAACTATTGAAACCATCGGTAACTTAAAATGCAGAGACATTACTCAACGAACGACAGATGAAAAACAAATTGAAATACGATGGAAAGGCAAGACTACCTAAAGGTAAAGAGAAAGTGAGAGTTCGTCTAGGACAAACATGGCAGAAAGCAGCTGTCATAAAAAAAAAAAACATTCATCATCCAGATCTTACATCGTTAACAAACGATGGGAAAAAATACAGAAGAAATCAAAGCTTTTTTAACAAGAGTTTCGATGAAGATATCTCTGGGTACCATGATACCGATAAACTGCTAGATTAAATAAAAAAGACAGTTATAGACCAACGTCTACCGAACCTGTTGCGCCAGTCAAGACTACCAGAAATGGTCGAATTGTTAAAGTTCCTAGTAGATATCAGTTTGAAGAACTTTAAAAGGAAGGATGTGATAATAACTTCAAAAGGAAGGATATCTGGGGTTAATTTGAAAATAAAAGTTGAACAATTCATGTACAGTTACAAAAAAGGTGAAAATTGTTGGATCTATCTCAGCAGAATGAAAAGCTAACAGGTTTAGAGAGTTCAGAATTCAGAAATGATGCTTTTGGATTTATGCCTAACAGACGTATGCGCAGGCCAGACAGACGGCCACTCATTGTGGTTGTGATATCATACGTTTGTTTTTTAGCCCCACTCTGATCAACTCGGCATGGAGGAAGTTCCCATAGAAAGAATATCATTTATTTTTATTTCACAAATAAACAAATATGCCATTATTGTGAAATTTCTTCTGACGAAAAGACGTGCATTTGTTTTTTTTTTTTTATTTATTTATTTTCCCATCTTTGCAATTCACTCTTTTATCACTCTATAAGAACGATTTTTTTTAAAATTTAGAAAAGCATGTTTCCTATTGATTGCGGAATGATGAATAGAGGGGTAATAACTCGAGTGTGAAGTTAATTCTGAAATTTAAAAAGCCAAACCCGAATAATGGACAATTCTAGCATTGTTAAGAATAACTTTTTGACCTGTTATGCCCGATTCTGTAAATTCTGCTTCAAGGTTAATTAGCGTAACCTTAAAATAATCACCATTTAAATCTATTATTAGTAAAGGTAACAAGATACCTGGAATTCTCTGTATACAGGCACGGCTTAAGCAGTGCGACGAGTGTCTTGTGCGGGGCCCTGAGCCGTAAGGGTAGACTATATATATACCGTACAACATCACGCTAACGGGCTAATCCGTCTCTAACGCTGGCATGGGCCCCCAACAATAACAATTCAGTATGTCCGCTTTTAACACTGTGGGCCTTATTTTTGTTACAAAACAGAATATTACTTAGGTACTGTTTGCCTACCGGTGTATATACTTTATTATAATTGTTCTGCATAAAAGATTTTCTTTGAAGTTTAAAAAGTTTAAAAGAAAAATACTCCTATGGCCTTACGATGTCTATGCACAGAAGCATATAAAACACTTAGGCGGAAGTAATCAATCCAAAGAGTTTATTTTGTATTCAAACATCGACGTCTAATAGGATTTTATTAAGAAAATGTGTAGTGATTAAGTTTATTACAATAAAATCTCCAATCGCGGGGCCCCCACAGGAGCTCCACTTGCCACTTCTAAGGCCGCGACTGCTGTACATCATACAGTTTTATTCGTGGCAACAAAGAGAGTAATACTCTTTGTTTTTTCTGCAAGAACATGTTTGATCTCTTTAATCGGCAACAAATCTATTAAAGATTTGTATTTTAAAATGTAAAACTAACTTTAAAAAACAACAACTTTGATCTCTGTGGGAAAAAAAATATTTACAAATGTCAACAAAGTCAACTTTCTGATAGACCTAGATCTAGATTTAGAATTTGATATAAATATAATCCATAAATGTTAAAAGACAATACACCCGTTGACACTATTTTTCAATCAAATATATTAATTTATGTATTTTGAAACACCCATCTGGGGGCCCCCCCTAGGTGGGGGCCCGGGGGGATTTTGAAAACCTCCCCCCTCCCCCCCCCCTACGCTACGCCACTGTCTGTAAGTCCCTAGCTGGATGAGGCAAATTTGTAGGTCACAGCTGGGGCACTCTTAATAGGCCTACTGCACTCCTAATTAATCTTGGGACTCGAAGCCTTGTTATTAATATTATTATGTTTAATAAGTTAGGCTACACCTAATATATTATAGATTTAATATGTAACACCTGATTGTCAGGCTACATTAAAAAAGTTATAGTAGCAATTATACATAAAACACTGAACCATAATCTTCAAATTAAAAAAATCTAATAAAATACTCAGAAAGACAGAAAGATAAAGGCGCATGACTTGTTCCATGCTAGGACAAATTTGTACTGTGCCTAATTCTTCCCTAGTGCTATTAAAGCATGGAATGGGTTGCCTGAGCCAGCCAGAAAAAAAAATTAACTTGGCAGAATTTAAGTCATTGGTTAACGTGCATGACTAGATGCATGACGATTGTCTTTTTTTTTTTTAGAAGTAGGCCCAACGTCTACATTTTAATCTCGTATGTTACATTTAATTAGGTACATTGATTAAATCAGGGCCTACTTGCTTGTCAGATATTTAACACGGTATTTATTTAATTGAATAGTTAAGATGACATTGCGATATATGTTTCTATAACTAAGATTTAGGTGTGTACATGGATTCACCTCTTTTTAGCCCCAGGCTTCATCAACTCCATCAACTCTTCGCTGGTCTAGTGCTAGGGCAGTCACGTGAAATACTGACATTTATAGAAATCAAAAGAGTACAGATCTCATTGGCTTAGACCGTGACAGGCCCAGGCTGGATGTGAATGTCAGTTAGTACTAATGTGTTTGTGTGTTGTGTGTGTTTCGTGTGTGTGTTTATGTGCGTGTGTGTGTGTGTCAATGCATGTGTGTCATCAATTGCGATCTGTCAACCCCATGACCACTCACTGGTAGTCCTCAAAACCTTCTGGACCGAGGATGGCAGGCACAAGGTAATTTAGGCCTACTAAATCACCTTTTTTTTGTTGTTTTAAAATCATAACTACTGTTATGTTGGCTACTATGAGCTAATAAACCTGTAAATAAATGCGTACAATTTGTGCGCAAGATAGCAATAACATAGCAGGTTTAACTCTTTCTCTCCGTAATTATTTACTACATTCTGGTTGAATCAACGTTGGTATCGTCGGTTAGGAAAGAAAGAGTTAATTAACTTTATCTTGCACTGAGAAAGAAAATCAAACCAACACCGTAAGCTCAAGTTAGCGAACTTTTGTATTGATTGGACATTTTTTGTGATATATCAAACAATGTCGAGGAGGATTATTATTATTATAGCTTTTATATAGCGCTACTTTCATGCTTATAGCATGCTCAGAGCGCTTTGGTCCAAACTCATTTCTGGACCGGTGGGGGGGGGAGGGGGTATCTAGGAATTGGTTTCCCGTGCTGCCTTTGGGCGCTCAGTAAACACAACTCTGCCCGAGTCGGGTGTCGAACCTCGAGCCCCCTTCTAGGTAGCCAAGCCAAGCCAAGCTCAAGCCGCACTTAGCCTATCGACCACGCTTCCCACATTAAAACTAAGTCGTCGCCAACTCAGTAAAAGCCACAAACAGAAGAGCTTGGACAATTTGATAAGGCAGAGCTGAAGAGTGCACACAAATAAGCATAGTACTTAAAAAAAAAAAAACTAACTTGTCTACACTACTGTAATGGACATAATGATAACAGAATCGAAAACCATGTCTGTATAGTATGGCTTTAATAAACTGAATGACAACACAACACACCAGGGGCGGATTGGCTATATGGGCATACCGGGCAAATGCCCGGTGGGCCGGCACCAAATGGGCCGGTCTGGTTGCGACCAAAGAAAATTTTTTTTATTGCAGACAACTTTAAAAAAAGTTATAGTAGCAAAGACACATTTGCCCGAACACGTTTTATTTTTTTTTTTACAATTAATTTTGTTTGAAATTCAATAAGTATATCAAAAATGTACATAATACACTATGCATATTATCATTTGCAAACCGTACATTTAGCTGTGTAGGCCTAAGAGCGGCATTGGCTTCAATACTGCTTTGATGTCTGTGTGTTTGTGTTTGGCCTAAACGTTTTTGCTGGTCGGCATGGACTTTGATGACACTCCCACTTGGTTTTCTTCCTTCCCTACCCCGACTTTTGATGGTTCCATTGACAATGTTACCGACAACGAGGGAAGAGGGAGAGTAAGGAAACATTGATATAACGCAGAAAAAAAGGGCGACAATTAGCTCTTCAACAATACTTAATAGAAATTAACTTTTAACACACATAGCAGCGAAATTGCAAACCACAAAACGTATTCACAGCTCAATATATAGTTCTTTCTGCGATTTTCAAAGTAAGAGGAAGCATTCTTTTTGTTTAATTTTAATAACGTCAATTTCAAAATAATATACTTCAGCTTACAAAAAAATATTGTATGTTTTAAAAAAAAATCAAGATCAAGATCTAAATAATTATTTTTGCTATTTTAATGAATGTCAAATCTATGCTCAGTAGATCATGGAGGCGAGGTGGCTGAGTGGTGAAGTGCTTGGGGTCCGGGGTTCGAATCCCGGTGAAGACTAGAATTTTTTAATTTCGAGATCTTTGGGCGCCTCTGAGTTCAGCCAGCTTTAATGGGAAAAGTAAAGATCGTTGTGCTGGCCACACGAAACCCTCGTTAACCATAGGTCACAGAAACAGATGACCTTTACATCATCTGCCCTATAGACCACAAGTTCTGAAATACTCTGAAATGGGATCTTTTGTTATGCTTAATATGAAGTCAATGACGGAAATTCGTATACTAATTCTCTGGTTTTATATAGCGCTGTCACATCTGATATTTAATGATAGAAGATTTATATTTTTATGGGTCATATTCATATACAATTCTCGTTTTTTGAGAATGTAGTAAGACAAAGCAAGAGCTTTTCACAGTAAGTGTCTCTCTAACCGTTCTGCATTCTCTAATCTTTTAATGGAATGTGTCAGACGGGAATACCCACGACTTAAGTCAAAGAGCAACATGCATGCCTAAATTTTTTTTTTAAGTTACGTCTGTAATCTATAAAAATACCAAAAGTCTCCAAAACATTTAATACATTCATTTCAAACTCATTGATGCTGCTATTGTATTTCTTTTTTATAGTTTTCAGATCACATACAGGTATAAATTAAATATAATACGTAATCCTATGAGAGCGTACTTTCAGTTTTCGATATTTTATTAAACGTTATATGTTTTGATGAGAATTAGGCTTACAAATATAATATGACACAAGGGCGTAGCAGGAGGGGGGTTCAAACCATCAGCTGCCTCAGACCTCATTGTCTGAAACGGAAACTTAAGTTACTGCCACAGTGAAGCCAAAGAGAAGAGGCTGGGCTTAAAATCCCCTTTCAATAACCAAAAAAAAAAGAAAACTAGTCGCACATTTCATGAGCTTAGCCACATTTTGTGGTTACCCTCCCCATCCAATACACAAACTAAAGCAAAATTATAGTTAGCATTTTCTACCAGTCGCTGGACTCCATTAATTAAGTGCCGTGAATAGCAGATTTGGTTTTTGAATTTTTTAGTTGATTAAGAGCACACTAATGCACTGTGGATACCCCAGAATAAGCCTTTTTAAAGCTTAAAATACCGAAAATAATGCTTGGACCCGGGGCTCGCCACGAACCCCGCAGCGCTCCCCCAGACTCCCTAGCTGTCAATGGTGGTGTATACTGTCTTTCCACTAACTAAAGGAAGAGCCTATTTTAGGGTACAAAAAACGTCCGAAAGAATGAAAGATCAGTATGTAATGAAGATAAATTGCATACACACACACAATCACTTATAGGCTATATATGCTTTTTTTTTTTGGACGGTATGCACGGTACGGTGTACCGGCATCTTTTTCAATGTGGGGAAAAATATTACTATTCTTGTATTTTTACGTTTATTATTAATTTATTACTAATCAAAAGTTAGGTAATCCATCACTGAGTACATATTTTTTTTTACAAAAAAAAGCACTGATACAACATATGACATGCTATTTGTGGGCCGGTTAATACGGTAATGCCCGGGCCGATTTTGATTCCCAGTCCGCCCCTGCAACACACAGTTCGTGAACACATTCTTACGCACGAGTTACAAGCACATGTAAACATAGGAACAACAGAAACAGACTATAATTTCATAACAACTACCTTTTTTCTTTTCCTTGTACTCCGGATACACCAAAAAATCTCGTTATTTACGTATTGGCTGACATATATTAAAATCTCCATTACCGTTATATCTTAAAAATGTCATGGCTTTACTCACGTGTTTAAGTATCTTTTACGTTTTAAAATGTTTCTTGCATGTTTTTCATCTTGCATGTAAAACACACTCAAAAAAAAAAAAAAAAAAAGATCCACAATTTCCTTCAAGATCATGTACCAGCTAAAAGCCATTACTTTTTTAAAATCTATCTTTTTATGCAGATTTTAAGTTTTTTCGCGTAATTAGATTTATCAAAAGTAGCCAATAAAATATCAGATTGAAGTTTGTACCAGAGCCGGCTTTAGATATAAGCAAACTAGGCATTATAGCCTCTTAGAGTCTCCAATGTGTGTGGAAGGGGGGGGGGCTCGATTTGGACTCAAGTAATTTTGTTTAGAGCAGAAATTACAAACTTGCCCTCAATGCTATTGTTAAAGTAAACTTGGATTGGAATAAATTGTATTTTTTTTTCGCTGTTTATTTATTACAAAGCTTATAGCAAATCACTCAATCTGTCTGTCTGTCTGTCTGTCTAGTACAAAAATTGAACATATTTTCTCTCCCATTTCTCTTTCTCGGATCATGGGAAAACCTTGCACATTAATTCACTGTACCTGATACGACATGAATCGATAAAAACAATTAACCAATAAGTTAATTAATTATTGGTGATTGTTGCTTTTTTGTTATATCGAAATAAAGGGAATAAATGCTACTTAACTAGATATGTGGATGTATATATGGATTTAACCCCTTTAATAAGTTTTGACATGTTTTTCTCTTACTTTCATTCTCCGATCAAGTCGAAATTTAACATAATTATTGATTGCCGATGACACTATACGAATAAAAAAAACAACAATTAGTTAATCAATTATTACTTATTGATTAATTTTGTTTTACATGACAGAAAGGGAGCTAAACTCTGCCAGTAATTGGCAGTAAAAATGGCAGTAATTCGCTGTTCTTTCTCTTAGATTAGCTTTTTTTTTTTTTAAATAATCTTTTTTCTTTTTTTTTCTCTCTATTTTATTTGGGGCCACCACATTTAATTCGCCTTAGACCTCCGACGTCCTCCGATTATCAAAGGCCCGCCCTCTTAGTACGTAATATTCAGTTTTTTCAGGTTCATAAAGCCTGTATAGTATTCCGTTAAAAAAAGCAAAGGATAATTTTATTTCACCTCACCCCTCTCTCGTCCTCCTTCCCTTTTTCTTCTTCTTTCCCATTACCTCTCTCTCCTCTCTGTCCTCTTCCTTATCTCTCTTGTACATTTTTTGGAATGTAGAGTGAGTCTGTAGATAACTACACGGTCTTGCGTTGTTGTAAATAGCGTGTAACCCCTGTCTCTTATGTTTAATACGCAGCAGATGTCCCCACTGGTTATAAATCGCTTCGTCATAATGACTGAAAAAAAAAATGAATCCAGGACTCCGTGTTGGTCAGCTCCATCAATCTTAACGCCACTGAGTGCAGCCCCCAGCCCTTTCTCGTTTCCGTGATTAAAAGGGTGGTCTACAAGGATGTCCTGCAGCTAATCAAATCACTCTCAGGGATCACGTGATTGTATCATTAGACAAAAAAAAACAACTAATATTAGAGGAAAAATATTTACCTTCTACATTGTTCATCAAATGTTTGGCTTGTAAAATAAATTCAGCAAGATAAAGAAACACTATGGAATGGAACAATCAAATACAATCCCCAATCATGTATTCATTCTTTAGTAACGAAGACGGCAATAAAAGTATTATTTACACAAGGTCATTAACTCTATTTATTTCCGTAGCTTATGACATACAACCGAAAATAATGCTAATAGAACCTTGTTCAGATAACAACAGAGCTCTCGACCATCAGACTTAACGTCACAGCTGACCACTGGCTGATTCAAGGGAGGGAAGCTGTAGGGACGATTGCCACATCCCTACGCCCCCCCCCTCATTCCGTGTGTACGTGTAGGGGGTGAGGACGAGTTCGTGTACAGTGTTAGTACGTTTTGTATAACCGGTAGTTATTTAGTAACCAAGGCAAACAACATGGTTTTGTTTTACTTACACTGGCGCTAGCAAATCTGGAGGTATGGAGGTAGATGGTGGGAGGTGGGAAGCGAGGTCGAGAGGCTAAGTGCGGCTTGACCTTGGCTTGGCTTCCTAGAAGGGGGCTCGAGGTTCGACACCCGACTTGGGCAGAGTTGTGTTGACTGAGCGTCCAAAGGCAGCACGGGAAACCAACTCCTAGATACCCCCCCCCC
>JADKLZ010012112.1:13645-26678 GCA_021533235.1 Biomphalaria straminea | reverse complement strand
CCTATCTATTTGCTTGATTGACCATGCCAATGTGTTATCTTTTTTTTGCCTGCACACTAAACACTATTGCGTATGCCCAAAGGAAAAAAAAAATGCGTGAAGGTCAACACAATCATCTATACACACTACACTAGGACAACATGTGTAGGTTCACTACGTCTATCTGACCAGGTTGTTACAATCAATCGAACACAAAATCCATTTATGTTTCTTTTTTGGTAGGTAGGGTGTGGATGAGTTTTCGTCTGTATTTGGTTTCCTAATGCTCTTTGATCTATTTATCAGTAGATCTAAACATCAATAATGTAGGTGTAATGGATGTTCCTGCCGTTAATAAATATCTTTTGCCGCAAACGGATTAATAAATATATGACCTACTACGCTTCAGATTCCAACTTATAACTAACAGCTATCAGTATTAAGTTCTTGAATCCAGAACCAGAAACAGTCTTTGGACTGAAAAATACATGTCTGATGACCGATTGTTGGTCGAATTTCTTGAACACATACATTCAACCACCATACAAGCCAGATGAGAGATTTACATTAGTAACTAGTAAAATATATACTAACATATTTTACAGTGACCATCCAACACACAGACTATATGGTTGGTGGCTTTGTACATACACACAGACACGCTCATGCTATTCATGATGATGCTACACAGATTAATTTCTGTTCATAAATACTATTAATCTTAAATAAATCAATCAGTAACAGAGTTTAAAACATTAAATAATATAAAAGGAAAAAAATAATTCCAACAAATATAGGTATGTTATATAAAAGTTTCGTAAAATGCTCAGCAATACAAGTTATTTACAAGATACTTTGGTATTCGGCTCCGGCTCCGGCCGAATATCAAATTTTATTATCCGGTCATATCCGGCTCCAGCCGGATATATATATATATATAACTAATGTATAGTCAATATAACTTGTTACAAACAATATAATTAATTGGCTAATCGTTTTTTTAAATTCACGTTTTGTTTTTTTTTGTTTTTTTTTGCAAAAAAAGAATTGTGGAAATTCCCATTTGATCCAAGAATAGAATGTACCAAGTACATTTATCTAAACAAGTCCTCCCCCTATATTTAGTCATATCGCTTAAAACTAAAAGATTATTTTTTGTTAGGGTTAAGCAAATTAATTAATTACCAGTAATTAATTGACTAATTTTATAATGTCTATTCTTGTTGTGTTAGGTACCGGTACCATAAATAAATGTGTAAAGTTTAAACTTGATCCGAGAATGGGTTTTGGAGAAATAGCGTGTTCCCTTAGCAAGTAAAAGTAAGGAATTATAACAAGTTAAAGTGCTACACACTTCTTTAGATAAAAAAAAAACATGTACAATGTATAAGAACGTTTAAGGAAATTATAAAATGAATACAACATAATAATTATCTTCTACGAAACACAATGGCGAAAGATAAGGTGGCAATTATATTTTTATGTTGTAAAAAAGTTAAGTAAAGTCATTATATAACTATACCTATATCTATCTATCTATCTATCTATCTATCTATCTATCTATCTATCTATCTATCTATCTATCTATCTATATAAAAGGAAAACAAAGGCTTGCGTATGTATGCATGTATGTATGTCCCCGTATATAAATCAAAACCGTTGCACCGATCTTGACAAAACTTGACAGAAATGTTCCTTGGGTACTAACTTAGACCTGTGTGTATGAATTGTAGCCCTAAAACAAACTTAAAACCCTAAAAAAAAAATAAAGTTGCCCAACTCTATTACATCTATACTATTTTATGGATCAAGGCTTTCTTTACAAATGTTGACATCTAGATCTAAATTTAAATACAATTTGCACTTATAGATTTTTACTTTGACGCATGAAAATACAAAATATAGTCTAATGATTTAATTATTTAACAAAATTAAGCTTCGAATGTGTGTTTCAAAAGGATTTTTACATAAATTCGTTCTTTGTATCTGCGAATATAAAAATCCTGTTGAACATATTTCATTAGACATTAGGGCCTACTCTATTCCTAGATCTAGGTCTAAAACTAAAGATGATAGAACTTCTCTTCGCAAAAATAGTTTTAAGCCTTAACACATGAACATACTAATTATAGTCCATTCATTTCATATTTTAATCAAATTAACATTTGAAATTTGTTTTCTAAAGCATTTTTACATGAATGCAACTATTATTCTAATATCCCGTAAATTGAGGTCATTTAGCTATTTTAAGCTCCATTCATATTTTTTTTTTCAACGTGAATTCACGCATTCGCTTTACTTACAACATTATTATTTTCTTTAATTGTTTGTAATGCACTATATCACTGACTACATCAGCAATACGCAAGTTAAGACCCGCGGGCAGCGGGTGATATCTGTCTAGTATTATATATAATATTAATAGGCTTGTCTTCGAATCCGAAGATCAACACAACGACCAACCGCCTTTACTTTTCCCCAACTTATGTCAGGTACCCGTAAAGCGCTGATTGTGAATGAGCATATGTTACTTGTGTGAATGTTGATTGAACATTTCATCTACATTGCTATTGTACAGTAGTTACACTGAGGTTGTCATTTGTAGTCAAACTAAATTTCCATTTGATTGGATCAATACAAATTATCTTATATTATCTAGATCTACATCCTTATTCTAGTTCCGTTTGAATGAAAATGATAATAGTTCTGTTAATAACAAATCAACGATGAAAAATTATATAAAATCGCTCGTCTGACATATCGTACATGTCAGGTAAATGTCATGTGTATATCTATTTATCGTTAATAATAATAAGGCTTGTCTTCGAATCCGAAGATTAGTGAGGAGTACGGCCTTTCCCGTGGCTGTCCAGTCCTAGCTGCGACCTACATATTTTGCCACATCCAAGACAAGCAAAACCATTGTCCGCGGGTGGTCGATATAGATTTATCGTTAATGGGCTATTAGTTTATAACCAGTTTGTTAATAAGTTACGTGTAATGCCTGTTGGTGCGGTTAGTGGGCTCCGCTGATTATCTCGATGGTCCCGTGTTGTTTGTTTGTTTTACATGTCACGGATGTTTTTTAATCCAAACCTCCCGCAGGATGACTGCGGATGGGACCGGGGAGGGTTTGAACCAGGGACCATCGATAAATCCTAACGTCAGTGCAGCGCGCAAACTGCACGACCAGGCAGGGTTCATACCAACCTCCGTCGTCCTGCGAGAAGTTAATTACTTTCAACTTAGAAGGAACATACGAAACTAGAAAAAAGGCCCCCGAGCATCAAGAAATTAAAATGTCCAGCCCTTACCAGGATTTGAACCGCGGACTCGGAAGTCAGCGCTCTAACGCTCAGCCACCGCGTATACGCCACATAAGCGTATAAATACAAAATATAATAGCCCAATAGCTATGGCACTTTTTGACACTAGACTAGATTCATTTGCCAATGATTCTTCCGACAAACCCAAATGTTGCATACAGTTAAACAATGGTTGTAACTCTTTTTTATCGAAAATAAATGTCTCATTAACAATGACGTCAGAGCAGACGAAATCAATAAATGAAAATTCCATACTTTTCTTATTAACGCTAAAAGCGAAACAAACTGTTTTTGTATCCAAGCCAATTGAATGTTTCTCTAATAGATAGCTTCTTTTTTGGTTGTTTATTTTAAATTGTTTAATTAAAGTAAACATTGACCATGTCATGTTTATTATAAGTGGGAAATATTCAAGTTCATTATTACTAAACAAACTTACAAAAACCTTTAAAGTGAAAATTATATTTTTTTCATTTCTCAGCATAAGGTAGGTAACAACAGGAAGTTGATAGCTCTCGTTTACATAAAGATTAGAATGTTCATTTAGAAAACATGTTGTATAGTTGAAAAGTCTCACGGGATCAAAGTCAAGAAAAGAAGAAACTGGAAATGCCAAAACTAATATGCTTAGTCTTTTACATTGTCCTTTAAGTTGACGAGTAAAACTTACGCATTCTGTCACTTGACAAGGGTAAACTTCTTCTTGGTAGGAGGATTTGAGTAAAACACATGTAATTCTCCACCACTCATTAGGACGTTTATAAAACCAAAATCCATTGTAATCAATAGTAAGTTCTGTATTTTCCAGCAATAAATCGAACGACATTTTGGATAGTGGTTTATAATCACATCTAGATCTACTCGTAGGTAAAATTGTGATGAAATATGGCGGATAGAAAGATATATTCATTGAGTAAAAGTATGTTGTATTTAGACATTTCGTGAAGTCATCGAACATGTAGAAATGTGCGTCTAGATTCGACAGAAGCCTTACATTCCAGAAGATAGGTTCTGATCTGTTCTCAGCGTGGAGTTTATACATTTCTTCGTTAACATAGGTAAAACCAGTGTACAAGTCAGTCACAGGCGCCATTTTCATAAGTTTATTATAGAAAGTGTTTATGAATTTAATATCAGAGTTCTCGTGTTTTAAACCTCCTTTCTTTACACGGCTATCTTGTATTGTAGAATTGTTATTTGTAGAGGCATTATCAAACAAACAATTGGAAATCATGTACCAGTAGTAATTACATATTATTTTTGTGTCGGCAAATGTATCGAACTCGGTCTTGTTGTTTAGTAATGTTTTCTGACACTCAGTTTGAAAGTGTTTACAGTGTTTGAGTTCAGGACGTGTGAGGTCACAGTAACCTGGATTTAAGTAATTATTGTAACAGTTCTGATGACACTCATTAATATCATGTTTACGATCACTAGAACTATTTGCCTTAGTCTCATTTTGATTTAAATCAGTATCTTCTAGATAGACTGTGTCGGCACTTTGTGTTTTAAGTCCATTAAGTAGAAAGCATGCAGTCCAGCATGTGATAAAAAGTCTCTTGTTTCTACATAGAATCACAGTCATGTCTCTTGCTGTTGGTAATTTCAACACAGAACAAATTAAACCTTAAACTCTTTTATCTCACAGTCATTTATAAACATCGGTTTTAAAATCATACCAATTAGAAAAGAGATTTTACAAAATAAATCAATTATTCTCTAGATTTTTATTTATCAGTTGAGTAAAAAGCTAAACTCACGCAGGCCGCGTTTTTATTCCCAGTGTTTAACTCCTCCCACAGAGGTGGGGCTTCAAATAGTAACTTGTTTTTTAGTTAAAAATAAATCTCATTTCATGCAGACTGGATAATACCACAATAAAACCTCTTTCCCGCAACATACGAGTATTTTGATTTCTGTTGCTAAGTCGTCCGTTACATATAGAAAGCGTATATTAAATCATCCTGTTTGTCTGTCAGGTACAAAGTTTGGTAACGTTATTTCTCCAACACGGACGTTATTTGTTTTCTAGAGGACCTAGTAAATCTGATATCCTTGATACCGCAATTATGAGGATGTAATTATATTTCGAAATTTGATTATCTTTATGTAACTACCAAGAAGTTCCTGTATATTTAGTGACGGGTGAATACAGAGTTGTCCTCCCACACCCATCTTTTTTTCGCCTCAAAAAAAAATCTACAGGGAAGAAATAAAAAAAAGCGTTCTTTCCATGACTTCTTGGCAACAACGGTTAAGTCCGGCCCTGCTATTTTGTGACGGGTGAATACTACTTCCCCCCCTTTTTTTTTTATTCTTAGAGTAACACGCAGAAATAAATGAGTGATCTTTATTATACTTCTTGTCCAAACTCTTGAGCCCTGAGTTGAATTATATATAAAAGATGGACAGATGTTTCAAGTTTGCAATCAAAGCTTACAACAATCTGGCGAAGTTCTAGACCAACAGTTTCGTCAATGACATTTCTCCAGAAGAGAATTATTTATATATTTATATTTTCCTTGTTCTGTAGATATTTTGCGTGTTCGGTAGATATTTTGTTTGTTCGGTAGATATTTTCCTTGTTCGGTAGATATTTTGTTTGTTCGGTAGATATTTTGCATGTTCGGTAGATATTTTGTTTCTTCGGTAGAAATTCGGCGTGTTCGGTAGATATTTTCCTTGTTCGGTAGATATTTTCCTTGTTCGGTAGATATTTTGCGTGTTCGGTAGATATTTTGCTTGTTCGGTAGATATTTTCCTTGTTCGGTAATGTTTTCGGACACATCAAAATTTTATATCTTCGCAACAGTCTCCTATCGTCGGGCATCTTATATCTTAATGAAATGAAATCGTTCGTTTCAGTACCTTTACCTTACCTAACCCTTCGTCTGTTAGAACGTTGGGGCACCACAGGAGATCTGTTGATCGTCTTTCTCCATTCCTCCCATCCTCGGGTAGTCTCTTTAAATGACAGACTCGTCCATTCTTTTATGTTGTCTTCCCAAGTTTCCATCTTATATATACATTACAGATGTTACATCAAACAAGATCATTACCTCCAACGCATTTTATATATCAATCTAATCATGCATGGTAATCAATGAAATAAATTCTGCTAAGTCGTTGGTTTATTGGCTGGTTCAGGCATCCTGTTTCATTCTCTAATGCATGGGCGTAGTCAGGATTTTTTTCGGGGGGGGGGGACATCTCCCCCTCCCTCCCGCGAAAAACAAATATGTAGGTATGTATGTGTGTGTACATAATTAATCTTTATTACATTCTGACCCTTCATTCTTTCGGAAGACGCTTATTGAGCCCTAGAATATGGTCTTCCTGGAGTTAGCGGAAAAAATGTAGGCCTATCTTGCACTTGGCTGCAAGGGGGTGTGGGGGAGCGATGAGAGCTCCACAAGCGCGGGACGGGGCCCCACCGCCAAGTACTATTTCTGGTATTAAAAGCCCAAAAAAATGCACAATCTGAGATATCTGTCAGGATTCACTTTTATGCTTGTCACATCAATGGTTTCTTGACTTGGCTCCTTTTGCTCGTTAGGGGGTGTAAATACTCGATGCTTAGATATTATTATTAGGAACAAATATATTTCAATACAAATCAACGCCATGAATAACACTAATACTTTCCATGAAATAACCATGATACTTTGATACTCAAAAAAGTGACATCGACTCTCAATAAATATTAATTCACTATCACTAGATCATCATTTTATATATATAAATACATTAACACCAGTCTAGAAAGCAACTATCCAACCTTCCTGGACGGGAGCAAGACCTCACTAACTAACACACTCTCTCGCACATTCAACGGAGACTAAATCATTCAGTTCACAACACGTGCAAAAGACTATTCCATGGGGATATAAAAACTATCATACCAAATAACAAAGTAACACTCATTCTCGCCATACCTTCCCCTGATAGTATATACAGTGCATTATCCTGCTATTAAAAAGTTTTATTTTAAAAACCTAATGTGCTATTCTTACTGACTGACCCACTTCCGCGCGCTTCAACGCATTTGCCAGCAAATATATGCCACTGGTAATGTCTGAAGCCTCCTACGACCTGCTACAGGGTTGATTATTTAAAATAGGATTTATTCCTTCCTTGTCAAACAAGCGGTTGCCTTTGTGCCTTTTTATGACACTATGAAACTAAATACGCTGGAGGGTCGTTTGAGACAATGACACCATGACAAAATAGATACCTATTTGAAAAATATCTCTTCAACATCATATAGAGAAAATGATGGTTTGGGTGCGACTTTTCTTATAGACAAATACGGCAAACACTATACGAAAAACATTGATTTTACTAGCTGTTGTAGTTTTAAAAACTGTTTTACACAGACCTACATCTGATATTATTAAAAGAATTTCCTTAAGCAACAATAAACAAGTGACACGAGTTATAAAATTAAAAGCTTCTTTATGTACTTGTTTGTTAACGCCATGAATACAGTTTGGGATCAGCGCGGTGTCACAGGCTCTGATGGGTGTAGTGCTGTGTGATGCAAACTGCCTAAGGGTCACCGGCTCCTTATTTTTCCCCAGGGCATGTATCCCGTATGGGAGACGAACGTATGCCAAAGGCAGTCCTTTTTGGTGAGCTAAAAGGTGGTCGACGTAACAGAGGCGCCCCACGGAAATGCTTCAAAGACCAGCTTAGGCGTCAACTTTACTTGGCTGACATAGAAGAGAGCACCTGGCTGCATGCGGCGTCGGAACGAGACAGCTGGAGGTCACTCACGAAGGCCGCGGGATACACATTTGAGACCAAAAGAAAATCTTCTGCCAAGGACAAACGCAGACGACAAAAAGAAAATCTAAATCGACCACCTGCGGACAATGGTTTTGCTTGCCCTGGATGTGGCAAAATATGTAGGTCACAGCTGGGGCTGCGCAGCCACGGGAAATACTGTATTCCTCATTAATCTTGGGACTCGAAGACAAGCCTTATTATTATTATTTTTCCTCAGGGTTGACTCACGAAACCTTAACCTTTGCCTTCTCTTGTTCGTGAAAACAGTTACACGTGAAGAAATACACTGCACGAGAAACTGCTCTTTGCAAAAACTTTTATAATGATACTTAAGCCTGTAATGAAACAACAAATACTAGTATACCAATAACATGGCTTTATTCGACAAAATTAGACGGATGCCGTAATATCAACACACACGCACTGGAATCAAACACACATACACACTGGCCATGACCTTCCGTCACGCTGGACGCACGCAGAAAGCGAACAACTCAGTTACACTACATTAATTAATTAATTCATTAATATTTAATGTTAGAAGGACTACTTCATAAACAACAAATTCCTATATGAAAAATAATATTTGTAGCAACTGATAATAAAACTGAAAAAAAAAAAAAAAAAAAAAAAATTTCCAGTGTGTTTGGTAATTACAGTAATAAATATGAAATGCTATTTTAGAAGTTAAATTTTGAATTTTATCAATAAAAAAGACATCTTTATAAATTTAAATGTAGCTGTAAATGACTTTTTCAATATTCAACTCACTACAGTTAGAAATTAGTTTTAAAAAAATGTTAATGATTTAGCAAAAATGCAATTCAGGTTAAGCAGGGGGTTTATCAGAAAAACAGAAAACACGGCAAGAGGTCTACGAGACAAAAAAAAAGTTTGGGAACCACTGTAACTGCTCGCCCAAGTAAACTAGAACTTGCTACAGAAGCAATTGAATTTCTAGGTCAAGACATAAGATATGGAAAGTTAAGACCAAGGGAAAACACCGTACAACAAATCCTAGCAATTGAAACTTCAAAGAACTTCTGGCTTGGCTTAGACATGACCCATAAGCGTACTTCTTTCAATAATTCAAAGAGACGCCAGAGATGAATTAATAACAAAATAAAACTTTAATAAAAAGTATAACTTTAGTTGTAGACAACGCATCAACTGATATCCTGCTAAGAACAGCTGCCAACAGGGAAAAGTGGAGGGATCTGGTTACGTCAACTGTCAGGGCAGCCCTGTGACAAAAGTCAAGGGACAGAGGATGATAAATGTTATGGGATAGTGGAACTACATTGTCCATGATTATTATGGTATATATTGTAGTTAATCTTTAGTCCTATGTAAATACACTTTGCCGAAATGAAATATTTCCTTCTTTTGTTCTTGCAGAAGCATACACTTGGGGTGAAAAAAAATATATTAAAAATAAAATGTAACAAAATGAAATGAACAAATGTACAAGATTTTAAATGTATAAATAGTTTTTTTAAACTATCTGACAAATATTTCATAAAAAACACACACACAAAATTATTTAATTAAAAATATGAATAATTTTGAGTTATAGTTTGACTTAAACATGAACTAGTAGAGCTAATCATTTTGTGGTTCAAAATGTAATATTTAAAATATATATATAATTATGACTTGATGTTGTGTGAATATGTTGCACAAGTCTTGTGTACATACAAGAACAAGAAAATAGAAATGATTTAGGCCATGTAATTGTAGAGCTACTCTTTCCTGATCAAATATTATGAGTACATTTCTCATATCCTATGAACTCAAAGATGACTATTAAGTCTAATCCTTGCTTAAAAAAGCCAGTCTCTTAAATGACTGGTCAGTTGCAGATAGGCCTGCTTCTTGTCGCAGATTTTCGTTGGTTTGGCATCATGTAATTATAAAATGAGGACAGCATTGCTCAGGACAATGTCCACATAGCAAAAAAAAAAAAAAAAATCTTAAAAGCTTTACATAAATTCTGGCACTGGCACTGAATTATGGTAGCATGGGATATGCAAACAAAATTGTATATGAAAGGATTCAATTTCATACCACTTATCAGAATTATAGTGTATTTAGACTGGATTTTCATTACAAAACATACATGAGACAAGTCTGGTTACCCCATCCCTTCTTGTTTGGGTTTGAAGACAGCAACAGACCAGAAGCAGAATGGTATACAATGGACAATGGAATCAGCTAAATGACCTTGACTTTGCAGACGACTTAGCTTTTCTTTCTCACACACACAAGAAGATCAAGGAAAAGATAAATGTTGTTGTAGCTAAAATGCAGCTAAAATGGGTCTTACCATAAAAAGAGCAAGATAAAGGCATACACAAAACACCCATTACAGTCCAAGGTGAGGCGCTGGAAGAGGTGGAAAGCTTCACCTATCTCGGCAGTATCATAGACCACCATGGAGGAACAGATGCAGAAGTCAGAACCTGCATAGGTAAAGCTTGAGCAGCTTCCATAAGCTGAAGAACACCTGGAGATCTAGGGGAATAAGACTCACCACCAAGATCAGGCTCTTTAACACCATTGTTTAGCCGATACTACTTTATGGAGCAGAGACCTGGAGAACAACAATCACAACCATGAAAAAAATCCAGGTATTCATCAACACCTGCCCGAGGAAGATGATCCACAGGCCAGACAAGATCTTGAATTAGGAACTGTGACAAAGAACAAAACAGCAGCCCATTGAAGTAGATATCCTTCAGAGACGCTGAGGATGGATAGATCTCACCCTTCGCAAGCCTGCATCCAATGTAACTAGGCAAGCCCTAACCTGGAACCTTCCAAGGAAAGAGGAAGAGGGGACGGCCCAGCAATCTGCAATTAGATAGCAAGCAGATGTGGAGACAGTTGAGACTCGCCCAGAACCGTGACACCTGGAGGAAGCTGATTGGGTGGCCTATGCTCCAGAAGGGGCCACAGGCAGAGATGATAAACAGTTAACAAAATTATCACATTTAAAAATAAAAAAATTATAATACACAGGTACATGCTTATAGAATGCTCAGGGCACTATGCTCTTTTGTAGGGGGAACTAGACGTGAGAGCAGCTTTTATTTGCCCAGCAAACAAAACTCTCCTCAAGCTAGTTCCGCATAATTGTCCTGTCCTTAAAATTTTCTAATGCCTCCATCCTACTTCATGTCCATCTATCATCTGTGGTTCTAAAAATCCTCTGAAATTAGATCCATCAGCGGACCAGCGCAACCCATAGCCCTGATCTTGCCTGGCTTCAATTATAAACACATCATGTGGCAACCAATGGATATTTATCCAAACAGCATTATCCAACACATTCTGCATGATTTGAAGTGCGTGCCTGTTTTTCTCTGCCTCTGACCCTGTGCAGTTTCCCCACCAGGAATCTGACTTGTCCCTGTGAAAATGTTTGGCCAAGGCCCTGGCGCCCACTGTAAGTTCACTGTTTGGAGAGTGCTTGGCAGTGAAAGAAGCCAGAAGCGATTTCCGTGAGGGAGGGAGCATTTCTTTTGTTCCTACTGTCTTTCTGATCCCCAAGAGATCCAGGATACCTCTGAGCCCCAGTAGTAGAAGTATTTCTCTGACTCTAAATTTGATTTCATCTTCTGTCCACAGTGACCACAAGGACTCTAACCCATTCAGAAGTGGTGTTATTGCCTTTATAGTTGCTGCCCTTGTCTCAATGTATCCTTTCTCATCTAGGAGATCAAACCTTTTGAAAATATATCAAAAATCAATTATTCTATAATTACTAATTAATATATAAAGTAAAGACTAATCATATTGGTTAACTGTCAGTGATTTGCTTATCAGAATAAACAATTAGTAATCAAAGTTTTAGCTAATAATTAGCTTACGATTTATCTGCAGCTTTCTGAGTATGAGTTAAACTTGAAAAATAAAAATAACAAAGTGTTCCCTTACAACTATATAATATGTAGAAACATCATAAACCACTTATCTTATCTTATATAATACAGATGTTACTTCAAAAAAGAAGATGATTATGTTCTACACATCATGCATATTAACCAATTACCTAAACTTCACCAAGTCATTGGTTTTCCTGGCTAGCTCAGGCAACCCATTGCATGCAATGATAGCATGAGGGAAGAATTAGATGAATTACAGAAATGGAAATCAAATTGGAGCATGTATTTCCACCCAGAAAAATGTCAGTTATTAAGAGTAACAAAAAAAAAATTAACTCCACTTATTTTATTCATGGTAAACCACTAACACAGACTAAAAATGCAAAATACCTAGGTGTTATAATAAAAAAAAAACAACTTATGGAATCCCCATATTGATGAAACAATCGAAAAATCAAACAAAGCATTAGGACTTGTTAAAAGAAATTTCTATAGATCAAATAAAAACATAAAACTAAATTGTTTTATGTCCTTGTTAGGCCAATTATTATTATTATTATTATAGCTTTTATATAGCGCTACTTTCATGCTTATAGCATGCTCAGAGCGCTTTGGTCCAATCTCATTTGTGGACCAGTGGGGGGGAGGGGGTATCTAGGAGTTGGTTTCCCGTGCTGCCTTTGGGCGCTCAGTAAACACAACTCTGCCCGAGTCGGGTGTCGAACCTCGAGCCCCCTTCTAGGTAGCCAAGCAAGCCAAGCTCAAGCCGCACTTAGCCTCTCGACCACGCTTCCCACGCCAATAATAGAATATGCATCTTCTGTTTGGGACCCCTCAACTCAAGAAAACATTAAGAAACTGGAACAGCCACAAAATAGATATGAGATATTTATAACAAACAAATATTCACATTTGACTAGAAAAAAACCTTTAGTAAAATCACTAAATTTAGAAAGCCTACAGGATAGAAGACTTAAAAGTAAAGTAGGAATCATATATAAAACACCGAACCGTAATCATCAATTACAAAAACAGAATTTAATAAAATACTCA
>JADKLZ010012112.1:0-13545 GCA_021533235.1 Biomphalaria straminea | reverse complement strand
CACAAAGATAAAGGTACATTCCTCGTTTCATATGCTAGGACAAATTTGTACAAATGCTCCTTCTTCCCTAGCGCTATTAGAGCATGGAATGGGTTGCCTGAGATAGCTAGGAAAACCAGTGACTTGACAGAATTCAGGTCATTGGTTAATATGCATGACTAAATGCATGATGTGTAGGACATTATCCTCTTTTTTTTTAAAGTAACATCTGTATCATATAAGATAAGTTTAAATTCTCAACTTGAGGCCTTTTTCCAAGAAATATTAATGTAAAATTTTAATTTCATAATTTGTTGCTGTTTTTCTGAACTGTTTTAAAATCATTTTTATTTACATCCATTATACCGCTTCAAAAGAGGAAAAGAAAACATAAATAGACCACCAATGGAAAAAGGTCTTGTTTGCTTTAGATGTGAGAAAACATGTAGGGCATATCTGGGTTTGTGTAGTCATTCGAATCACTGCACTCACCCTTCATCTTCAAAATTGCTTTCATTAATTATACAGTTAACTACAGATACAACAAAAATTCCACATACAATGCGATAAAATAAAAATGTACAATGGTTTATCTTCACTTGTGAGTTTCCTGTCCTTATTTCTAAATTGATACATTTTTCTGTAAATTTAAATAGAATTTTTAAAAAATTGTACAGGGACAGTTCAGGAAAGGTATTGGAGGAATTTGAAAGGGTTTTATACACCTGTGTGGGGAAGGCTTATTAACACTTTAAATGATGCATGCAAGTAACTAATAAAATAAGAATTGTATCATTGCTATATGGAAATAATTTTTTGCAAGTAGATGTGGAATAGAGTACCATTAATAAATAGGAACACTATAACTAAAACAAAACCAACCGTGGCAAATCCAATGAAGGGCAGTGTTTCTCAGTCAGCCATAGAGTCAACATTTGAGCCACTTCTCTGTATAAAGGATAAGTAGGATAACCTACTATGGAACATCTTGGACCTGCCTCTGATTCATCATCTTCTTGCAGAAGTGTCTGCAGATCTTTCTTGTCTAGGAACGCATCATCTCTCTGCAGTTCCTCTTCTAATACCTAAAAATATAAGCAGAGTGATGTATGGAGATTGAATGTATGAATATGTAAAATAAAGTTACACTTCGAAACTTTGCATATACAAACATTACATTTAATTAAATAAAAATATTTGATAAGTTTTAAGCTTGTTCTGTTTTACATGATTGGACTTTCATTCACAAATTAAGAGTATTAAATCTTAACAGGACAGCATCATTCTCATTCATTCCTATTTCAGACCTTCTGATGTATAGGGCAGATGATGTCCGCAGTTTCTGTGGCCCATAGTTAGCCAGGGTATCATGTGGCTATAGTGGCTAGAATAATGAACAACCGCCTTCAATTTTCGTGAACTAATGTTAGGTACCCATTAGAGCTGGGTTGACTCAGAGGTAAACTAAAGATCTTGATATTAACAACCCCAGACTTCAACAGGATTTGAACCTGGGACCACTCAGTTCAAATAAAGCCAAGAGCTTAACCACTCAGTCACCATGGAATCCTTTCAAAAAAGCAAGATAGTTCAAATAGAACCATCATGATGACAAGTCTCAAAAGCTTACTGGATGACAAAGCAGCTTTAGACAGTGTGTTTGAAATCAAAGTGAAATCATTATTTATTAAATCATGTAAATATATATTAGTTAGTATTAGTCAACTTTATCTAAGTTACTTTGTGACAGTTTGAAATTTATTAGTGCTTATTTGTACAAATGAGATTACGGAGACCAATCTCATCAAGAGAAGACTTTATAGGAAAAAAATAGTATCTTAATCTTAGTTAACTAAATGTTACAAAGAAAATAAAAGCTATATATATCTATAAAGCTTATCAGCTTTTTTGATAGTAAAAAGTTGGCAAGATAAAACTGTGCTTCAAATGAACTGTTTTTTTAATTTTCATGGTCTATAGGGCAGATGATGTAAAGTTCAACTGTTTCTATAGCCTGCGGCGAACAAGTCATGTGGCCAACACAATGACAAAACGCCTTTACTTTCCCCAAGTAATATCAGGTACCCATTAGAGCTGGGTGGAACATCTGAAACATCTAAAACATTTTACAAACATTTTATAGTATCTGGAATGGATCTATATAACAATATAACATTTAATAAATCTATGGCTATTTTAGCCTAAGAAATTGGGCTAACTAGATCTAGATAGTTAAGATAGACTATAAATTGTGTATAATTACTGTATAATAATAGTATTTTAATAGTTAATATACTTTATATAAGGCAATAAGGTTCAACTTCTAGTAATTCTAGATTCTAGTATAAACTTACTTTTCGAACATGCTCCTTTAAATTTAGAGCATCTTTAGTGACTATGGAATCCATCCCATGAAGTCTCTAGGTAAGCTAGACGAGACTCTAGTAACTAGATCTAGAATCTATAGTTTTTAAAATGTTTATTTATAGAATCTACTTTTTTTATCTAGACTTAGTAGTCTGAGTCTGAGTTATGTCTTCTTATTCTTACTAAAGTCTAAAGTTACTATCTTAATTAGTCTAAGTCTAGATGATAGATCTAAGTCTAAGTCTTAGAATCTAGATCTAGTAATGAGTAGTCGATTTATTATTTTTAAATTTTTTATAATGACTCGAATCACTGTGAATCAGGACTGTGTCAAAAAAGTGTCACTAGTAGTAACGAGTGTCATAAGTGTGTCACACACATTACTTCACACAGTCACTCACAGTGACAGTAATGAGTAACAGAAAAGTAACAGTTCAGTAGCGACGTCTTGATCACTTGATGTATTATACTATCTAGATAGATAATTGCATCCTAGATTTATAGATCCATTAATCGTTCTAGATCAATCTATACTACTAGATCTTACGTGGTCACTCTCGTGACTCATAGACTGGTGCAATATCCTATCAACAGGGTTAACCATTTGTTTACACGAGACAACTAGTTTTTCCGTTTTAAATTGCAGTATGGGAAATAAACATAGCTCACAGACCTATATATGTGTGGTATTGCTGATATTCAATACATAGAGGGGGAGTGGGCGAAGTCCAGATAATGTATGTGCATGTGGAAAAAAAGAGGACGTGGGGTGGGGCAAAAGCCGTTTAATTAATTTTTTTATGTGGGCGACTTCAATAGATCTACATTTAATATAAAATACTCAGAAATATACAAACATTAAAGTACATTTATTGTTCCATATGATATGGTAAATATTTACAAATAGGCCTTTTCCTTTCCTGGTAGCCATGGGCGCCCGCAGGATTTTTTGCAGGGGGTGCAAGCACTGGCGGATCCAGAGGGGAGGGGACGGTAGGGGCGATCACCCCACCCCCACTATGCTGACCCCCGGGCCCCCCACCCCGAAAAGTAATGAAGAAACTTAAGCATTAAGATATGTACAGCCACGGGAAACACTGTATTCCTCACTAATCTTCGGACTCGAAGACAAGCTTATTATTATTAGGCCTATTATGTAATGTAAATCCGTTTTTTGTAAAAACTCCCAAAATCCAAACGTCAAAGACAAGCCTTAGAAGCGCACCAGTCTGGTTTTAGTATCGAGTGGTACAGGCCTTTGCATTTTTAGATTTTTTTATTTTGTTTTAATTTTTATTTCGCATTGGTCTATGAAACAGACATTCGACTAAACTCGACTAAAAAACTTACGTCTATCTGTTGTTCACAGCCGTCTTAGACTTCTGTGCCACTGTGGACTGCATTTAGTTTAAAGAGTGGTAGGCCTATAGGTCTGCGCGAGCTAATTATCATTTAAAAATAATTTGCGCAGGCTGTAGGCAATACAGTATTTTATATAACTAGCCCACAAACGACTAGTCCAGCACCTTCGATATGGGGTCGCGAAGGTTACAATTAGTCGCAACAGAGTCAATAAAAGGATCTGTAAGCAGGGGCGTAGCTAGGGGTTCGGGGGCCCGGGGGGACCGACCTCTTTGGGGGCCCCTTGCATTTTGACTTTCGATATATGACATGACATAATGTTCGCAAAAAATATATAAGCCCAAGATCAAATTGGTTCAGTATATCAGTAAATTTAACAAAAAAAAAAAAATCATTAAGACAATTTTAATGAATAATACCGTTGATTATTAGCTAAATAATGCACAAGTGACAAATCTCGATTCATATCACTTTACGTGGTGCATTATGTGCAGCTAAGACATCTATAACATCATCTACATCGATACTTTCTAGTATTTGTGACTTCACTGACATTAAGGCCATGATAAGCCTTTCTTGCGTCATTGTGCTCCTGGGATACTTTTTTTTTTTAGAATGACGCAATGGAAGTGGCCTGAGTTAGCGGTATTCAGAGGATGTTGCAAGGTTTGAGCCTGTTGGTGATTGTATTACTGGTTTGTTGATGCAAAGTGCTCGTGCATCATTGACATCACTGAACACGCGATTTGCAATTTATTTCATAATACAAACAGTAAAAAAAAAAAAACACAGTTTTTCATAAGAGTGTCATCATCCAACAGGTGTCTTGTACAGTCTTGGTCCAAGAAGAAACACAAAGGTATCTATTTTCTTTCCAGCCTTTGTAATCTGTCCTTCATCCCCATATGAAATCTGTCCAGCACTTCTGTCGCAACGCGTTTGAATTGCAGTTCTATTGACAGTCCTACTGAGTCCTACATTAGAACCCAACTTCCCATCAAGTCTTTTCTTTCTTCTGGTTGTTGTAATCACAGGGAATCCATAGTATTCACTACCTTCTTTTGCTTTTTCGTTGGATTGGGTGATCAGTTTCGTCCGTTTCTCACCATTTTGCAGAAAGCTTGAATGAGTTTAAATTTATGTATTGCTTATGTTTTGTGCGATAGCACAAAGATTCAAGTCATAGTCCACGGAAGTGGGAAAGATCCATTTCTTGCTATGCTCGAGTATAGAAATACTCCGATAAGACTAACAACTGCTGATGAGTAGAAGACTCAGGGACATCATTCCAACTAATCTCAAACTATTGAAACCATCGGTAACTTAAAATGCAGAGACATTACTCAACGAACGACAGATGAAAAACAAATTGAAATACGATGGAAAGGCAAGACTACCTAAAGGTAAAGAGAAAGTGAGAGTTCGTCTAGGACAAACATGGCAGAAAGCAGCTGTCATAAAAAAAAAAAACATTCATCATCCAGATCTTACATCGTTAACAAACGATGGGAAAAAATACAGAAGAAATCAAAGCTTTTTTAACAAGAGTTTCGATGAAGATATCTCTGGGTACCATGATACCGATAAACTGCTAGATTAAATAAAAAAGACAGTTATAGACCAACGTCTACCGAACCTGTTGCGCCAGTCAAGACTACCAGAAATGGTCGAATTGTTAAAGTTCCTAGTAGATATCAGTTTGAAGAACTTTAAAAGGAAGGATGTGATAATAACTTCAAAAGGAAGGATATCTGGGGTTAATTTGAAAATAAAAGTTGAACAATTCATGTACAGTTACAAAAAAGGTGAAAATTGTTGGATCTATCTCAGCAGAATGAAAAGCTAACAGGTTTAGAGAGTTCAGAATTCAGAAATGATGCTTTTGGATTTATGCCTAACAGACGTATGCGCAGGCCAGACAGACGGCCACTCATTGTGGTTGTGATATCATACGTTTGTTTTTTAGCCCCACTCTGATCAACTCGGCATGGAGGAAGTTCCCATAGAAAGAATATCATTTATTTTTATTTCACAAATAAACAAATATGCCATTATTGTGAAATTTCTTCTGACGAAAAGACGTGCATTTGTTTTTTTTTTTTATTTATTTATTTTCCCATCTTTGCAATTCACTCTTTTATCACTCTATAAGAACGATTTTTTTTAAAATTTAGAAAAGCATGTTTCCTATTGATTGCGGAATGATGAATAGAGGGGTAATAACTCGAGTGTGAAGTTAATTCTGAAATTTAAAAAGCCAAACCCGAATAATGGACAATTCTAGCATTGTTAAGAATAACTTTTTGACCTGTTATGCCCGATTCTGTAAATTCTGCTTCAAGGTTAATTAGCGTAACCTTAAAATAATCACCATTTAAATCTATTATTAGTAAAGGTAACAAGATACCTGGAATTCTCTGTATACAGGCACGGCTTAAGCAGTGCGACGAGTGTCTTGTGCGGGGCCCTGAGCCGTAAGGGTAGACTATATATATACCGTACAACATCACGCTAACGGGCTAATCCGTCTCTAACGCTGGCATGGGCCCCCAACAATAACAATTCAGTATGTCCGCTTTTAACACTGTGGGCCTTATTTTTGTTACAAAACAGAATATTACTTAGGTACTGTTTGCCTACCGGTGTATATACTTTATTATAATTGTTCTGCATAAAAGATTTTCTTTGAAGTTTAAAAAGTTTAAAAGAAAAATACTCCTATGGCCTTACGATGTCTATGCACAGAAGCATATAAAACACTTAGGCGGAAGTAATCAATCCAAAGAGTTTATTTTGTATTCAAACATCGACGTCTAATAGGATTTTATTAAGAAAATGTGTAGTGATTAAGTTTATTACAATAAAATCTCCAATCGCGGGGCCCCCACAGGAGCTCCACTTGCCACTTCTAAGGCCGCGACTGCTGTACATCATACAGTTTTATTCGTGGCAACAAAGAGAGTAATACTCTTTGTTTTTTCTGCAAGAACATGTTTGATCTCTTTAATCGGCAACAAATCTATTAAAGATTTGTATTTTAAAATGTAAAACTAACTTTAAAAAACAACAACTTTGATCTCTGTGGGAAAAAAAATATTTACAAATGTCAACAAAGTCAACTTTCTGATAGACCTAGATCTAGATTTAGAATTTGATATAAATATAATCCATAAATGTTAAAAGACAATACACCCGTTGACACTATTTTTCAATCAAATATATTAATTTATGTATTTTGAAACACCCATCTGGGGGCCCCCCCTAGGTGGGGGCCCGGGGGGATTTTGAAAACCTCCCCCCTCCCCCCCCCCTACGCTACGCCACTGTCTGTAAGTCCCTAGCTGGATGAGGCAAATTTGTAGGTCACAGCTGGGGCACTCTTAATAGGCCTACTGCACTCCTAATTAATCTTGGGACTCGAAGCCTTGTTATTAATATTATTATGTTTAATAAGTTAGGCTACACCTAATATATTATAGATTTAATATGTAACACCTGATTGTCAGGCTACATTAAAAAAGTTATAGTAGCAATTATACATAAAACACTGAACCATAATCTTCAAATTAAAAAAATCTAATAAAATACTCAGAAAGACAGAAAGATAAAGGCGCATGACTTGTTCCATGCTAGGACAAATTTGTACTGTGCCTAATTCTTCCCTAGTGCTATTAAAGCATGGAATGGGTTGCCTGAGCCAGCCAGAAAAAAAAATTAACTTGGCAGAATTTAAGTCATTGGTTAACGTGCATGACTAGATGCATGACGATTGTCTTTTTTTTTTTTAGAAGTAGGCCCAACGTCTACATTTTAATCTCGTATGTTACATTTAATTAGGTACATTGATTAAATCAGGGCCTACTTGCTTGTCAGATATTTAACACGGTATTTATTTAATTGAATAGTTAAGATGACATTGCGATATATGTTTCTATAACTAAGATTTAGGTGTGTACATGGATTCACCTCTTTTTAGCCCCAGGCTTCATCAACTCCATCAACTCTTCGCTGGTCTAGTGCTAGGGCAGTCACGTGAAATACTGACATTTATAGAAATCAAAAGAGTACAGATCTCATTGGCTTAGACCGTGACAGGCCCAGGCTGGATGTGAATGTCAGTTAGTACTAATGTGTTTGTGTGTTGTGTGTGTTTCGTGTGTGTGTTTATGTGCGTGTGTGTGTGTGTCAATGCATGTGTGTCATCAATTGCGATCTGTCAACCCCATGACCACTCACTGGTAGTCCTCAAAACCTTCTGGACCGAGGATGGCAGGCACAAGGTAATTTAGGCCTACTAAATCACCTTTTTTTTGTTGTTTTAAAATCATAACTACTGTTATGTTGGCTACTATGAGCTAATAAACTTGTAAATAATTGTATACAATTTGTGCGCAAGATAGCAATAACATAGCAGGTTTAACTCTTTCTCTCCGTAATTATTTACTACATTCTGGTTGAATCAACGTTGGTATCGTCGGTTAGGAAAGAAAGAGTTAATTAACTTTATCTTGCACTGAGAAAGAAAATCAAACCAACACCGTAAGCTCAATTTAGCGAACTTTTGTATTGATTGGACATTTTTTGTGATATATCAAACAATGTCGAGGAGGATTATTATTATTATAGCTTTTATATAGCGCTACTTTCATGCTTATAGCATGCTCAGAGCGCTTTGGTCCAAACTCATTTCTGGACCGGTGGGGGGGGGAGGGGGTATCTAGGAATTGGTTTCCCGTGCTGCCTTTGGGCGCTCAGTAAACACAACTCTGCCCGAGTCGGGTGTCGAACCTCGAGCCCCCTTCTAGGTAGCCAAGCCAAGCCAAGCTCAAGCCGCACTTAGCCTATCGACCACGCTTCCCACATTAAAACTAAGTCGTCGCCAACTCAGTAAAAGCCACAAACAGAAGAGCTTGGACAATTTGATAAGGCAGAGCTGAAGAGTGCACACAAATAAGCATAGTACTTAAAAAAAAAAAAACTAACTTGTCTACACTACTGTAATGGACATAATGATAACAGAATCGAAAACCATGTCTGTATAGTATGGCTTTAATAAACTGAATGACAACACAACACACCAGGGGCGGATTGGCTATATGGGCATACCGGGCAAATGCCCGGTGGGCCGGCACCAAATGGGCCGGTCTGGTTGCGACCAAAGAAAATTTTTTTTATTGCAGACAACTTTAAAAAAAGTTATAGTAGCAAAGACACATTTGCCCGAACACGTTTTATTTTTTTTTTTACAATTAATTTTGTTTGAAATTCAATAAGTATATCAAAAATGTACATAATACACTATGCATATTATCATTTGCAAACCGTACATTTAGCTGTGTAGGCCTAAGAGCGGCATTGGCTTCAATACTGCTTTGATGTCTGTGTGTTTGTGTTTGGCCTAAACGTTTTTGCTGGTCGGCATGGACTTTGATGACACTCCCACTTGGTTTTCTTCCTTCCCTACCCCGACTTTTGATGGTTCCATTGACAATGTTACCGACAACGAGGGAAGAGGGAGAGTAAGGAAACATTGATATAACGCAGAAAAAAAGGGCGACAATTAGCTCTTCAACAATACTTAATAGAAATTAACTTTTAACACACATAGCAGCGAAATTGCAAACCACAAAACGTATTCACAGCTCAATATATAGTTCTTTCTGCGATTTTCAAAGTAAGAGGAAGCATTCTTTTTGTTTAATTTTAATAACGTCAATTTCAAAATAATATACTTCAGCTTACAAAAAAATATTGTATGTTTTAAAAAAAAATCAAGATCAAGATCTAAATAATTATTTTTGCTATTTTAATGAATGTCAAATCTATGCTCAGTAGATCATGGAGGCGAGGTGGCTGAGTGGTGAAGTGCTTGGGGTCCGGGGTTCGAATCCCGGTGAAGACTAGAATTTTTTAATTTCGAGATCTTTGGGCGCCTCTGAGTTCAGCCAGCTTTAATGGGAAAAGTAAAGATCGTTGTGCTGGCCACACGAAACCCTCGTTAACCATAGGTCACAGAAACAGATGACCTTTACATCATCTGCCCTATAGACCACAAGTTCTGAAATACTCTGAAATGGGATCTTTTGTTATGCTTAATATGAAGTCAATGACGGAAATTCGTATACTAATTCTCTGGTTTTATATAGCGCTGTCACATCTGATATTTAATGATAGAAGATTTATATTTTTATGGGTCATATTCATATACAATTCTCGTTTTTTGAGAATGTAGTAAGACAAAGCAAGAGCTTTTCACAGTAAGTGTCTCTCTAACCGTTCTGCATTCTCTAATCTTTTAATGGAATGTGTCAGACGGGAATACCCACGACTTAAGTCAAAGAGCAACATGCATGCCTAAATTTTTTTTTTAAGTTACGTCTGTAATCTATAAAAATACCAAAAGTCTCCAAAACATTTAATACATTCATTTCAAACTCATTGATGCTGCTATTGTATTTCTTTTTTATAGTTTTCAGATCACATACAGGTATAAATTAAATATAATACGTAATCCTATGAGAGCGTACTTTCAGTTTTCGATATTTTATTAAACGTTATATGTTTTGATGAGAATTAGGCTTACAAATATAATATGACACAAGGGCGTAGCAGGAGGGGGGTTCAAACCATCAGCTGCCTCAGACCTCATTGTCTGAAACGGAAACTTAAGTTACTGCCACAGTGAAGCCAAAGAGAAGAGGCTGGGCTTAAAATCCCCTTTCAATAACCAAAAAAAAAAAGAAAACTAGTCGCACATTTCATGAGCTTAGCCACATTTTGTGGTTACCCTCCCCATCCAATACACAAACTAAAGCAAAATTATAGTTAGCATTTTCTACCAGTCGCTGGACTCCATTAATTAAGTGCCGTGAATAGCAGATTTGGTTTTTGAATTTTTTAGTTGATTAAGAGCACACTAATGCACTGTGGATACCCCAGAATAAGCCTTTTTAAAGCTTAAAATACCGAAAATAATGCTTGGACCCGGGGCTCGCCACGAACCCCGCAGCGCTCCCCCAGACTCCCTAGCTGTCAATGGTGGTGTATACTGTCTTTCCACTAACTAAAGGAAGAGCCTATTTTAGGGTACAAAAAACGTCCGAAAGAATGAAAGATCAGTATGTAATGAAGATAAATTGCATACACACACACAATCACTTATAGGCTATATATGCTTTTTTTTTTTGGACGGTATGCACGGTACGGTGTACCGGCATCTTTTTCAATGTGGGGAAAAATATTACTATTCTTGTATTTTTACGTTTATTATTAATTTATTACTAATCAAAAGTTAGGTAATCCATCACTGAGTACATATTTTTTTTTACAAAAAAAAGCACTGATACAACATATGACATGCTATTTGTGGGCCGGTTAATACGGTAATGCCCGGGCCGATTTTGATTCCCAGTCCGCCCCTGCAACACACAGTTCGTGAACACATTCTTACGCACGAGTTACAAGCACATGTAAACATAGGAACAACAGAAACAGACTATAATTTCATAACAACTACCTTTTTTCTTTTCCTTGTACTCCGGATACACCAAAAAATCTCGTTATTTACGTATTGGCTGACATATATTAAAATCTCCATTACCGTTATATCTTAAAAATGTCATGGCTTTACTCACGTGTTTAAGTATCTTTTACGTTTTAAAATGTTTCTTGCATGTTTTTCATCTTGCATGTAAAACACACTCAAAAAAAAAAAAAAAAAAAGATCCACAATTTCCTTCAAGATCATGTACCAGCTAAAAGCCATTACTTTTTTAAAATCTATCTTTTTATGCAGATTTTAAGTTTTTTCGCGTAATTAGATTTATCAAAAGTAGCCAATAAAATATCAGATTGAAGTTTGTACCAGAGCCGGCTTTAGATATAAGCAAACTAGGCATTATAGCCTCTTAGAGTCTCCAATGTGTGTGGAAGGGGGGGGGGCTCGATTTGGACTCAAGTAATTTTGTTTAGAGCAGAAATTACAAACTTGCCCTCAATGCTATTGTTAAAGTAAACTTGGATTGGAATAAATTGTATTTTTTTTTCGCTGTTTATTTATTACAAAGCTTATAGCAAATCACTCAATCTGTCTGTCTGTCTGTCTGTCTAGTACAAAAATTGAACATATTTTCTCTCCCATTTCTCTTTCTCGGATCATGGGAAAACCTTGCACATTAATTCACTGTACCTGATACGACATGAATCGATAAAAACAATTAACCAATAAGTTAATTAATTATTGGTGATTGTTGCTTTTTTGTTATATCGAAATAAAGGGAATAAATGCTACTTAACTAGATATGTGGATGTATATATGGATTTAACCCCTTTAATAAGTTTTGACATGTTTTTCTCTTACTTTCATTCTCCGATCAAGTCGAAATTTAACATAATTATTGATTGCCGATGACACTATACGAATAAAAAAAACAACAATTAGTTAATCAATTATTACTTATTGATTAATTTTGTTTTACATGACAGAAAGGGAGCTAAACTCTGCCAGTAATTGGCAGTAAAAATGGCAGTAATTCGCTGTTCTTTCTCTTAGATTAGCTTTTTTTTTTTTTTAAATAATCTTTTTTCTTTTTTTTTCTCTCTATTTTATTTGGGGCCACCACATTTAATTCGCCTTAGACCTCCGACGTCCTCCGATTATCAAAGGCCCGCCCTCTTAGTACGTAATATTCAGTTTTTTCAGGTTCATAAAGCCTGTATAGTATTCCGTTAAAAAAAGCAAAGGATAATTTTATTTCACCTCACCCCTCTCTCGTCCTCCTTCCCTTTTTCTTCTTCTTTCCCATTACCTCTCTCTCCTCTCTGTCCTCTTCCTTATCTCTCTTGTACATTTTTTGGAATGTAGAGTGAGTCTGTAGATAACTACACGGTCTTGCGTTGTTGTAAATAGCGTGTAACCCCTGTCTCTTATGTTTAATACGCAGCAGATGTCCCCACTGGTTATAAATCGCTTCGTCATAATGACTGAAAAAAAAAATGAATCCAGGACTCCGTGTTGGTCAGCTCCATCAATCTTAACGCCACTGAGTGCAGCCCCTAGCCCTATCTCGTTTCCGTGATTAAAAGGGTGGTCTACAAGGATGTCCTGCAGCTAATCAAATCACTCTCAGGGATCACGTGATTGTATCATTAGACAAAAAAAACAACAACAACAACTAACATTAGAGGAAAAATATTTACCTTCTACATTGTTCATCAAATGTTTGGCTTGTAAAATAAATTCAGCAAGTTAAAGAAACACTATGGAATGGAACAATCAAATACAATCCCCAATCATGTATTCATTCTTTAGTAACGAAGACGGCAATAAAAGTATTATTTACACAAGGTCATTAACTCTATTTATTTCTTTAGCTTATGACATACAACCGAAAATAATGCTAATAGAACCTTGTCCAGATAATAACAGAGCTCTTGACCATCAGACTTAACGTCACAGCTGACCACTGGCTGATTGAAGGGAGGGAAGCTGTAGGGACGATTGCCACATCCCTACGCCCCCCCCCTCATTCCGTGTGTACGTGTAGGGGGTGAGGACGAGTTCGTGTACAGTGTTAGTACGTTTTGTATAACCGGTAGTTATTTAGTAACCAAGGCAAACAACATGGTTTTGTTTTACTTACACTGGCGCTAGCAAATCTGGAGGTATGGAGGTAGATGGTGGGAGGTGGGAAGCGAGGTCGAGAGGCTAAGTGCGGCTTGACCTTGGCTTGGCTTCCTAGAAGGGGGCTCGAGGTTCGACACCCGACTTGGGCAGAGTTGTGTTGACTGAGCGTCCAAAGGCAGCACGGGAAACCAACTCCTAGATACCCCCCCCCC
>JADKLZ010012094.1:0-10299 GCA_021533235.1 Biomphalaria straminea | reverse complement strand
GATTATGCTCAGTATATGTAAAGATATCATTGCCTAAAGAAGTGAATCCGATTACTTTTGATGATGAAGAACATTTTTGTTTATGAAAATTTTTTGAAAAAATAAATATTTATATTAATATTTTGCATTGAAAGTATATACATTTTTATTTTTACTGATACTCATTATTGGTAAGTCGTCAAGACAGTCAAGTGTTGAAATTTTTCCTGCTAATAGTACATGTGTCTGGCTATATTCCTACCAATTTTCAGATCGATCTATCGCTAGCATCGTCCAAACTAAAAAAAATAAATATTGCACTGACCCCAATGGACTTTTCCAGTTTTTATTTTTTTTCATAGAAGATATCGTGAGTCAACGAGAAGTGAAATTATAATCTTGTAGCAGATATTATTAGCTATATATTTAGATACGTTTTAAAGATTTTGTACCTTGCGATTTTTTTAAAACGCATTTGAAAAAAAATTGTTTCAGGCGATTTTGATCCCACTTTTAAAATATTTTTTTTTTGCCATCACATCGTCGCCATTTTATCCACTCCCTCTAACATTACCTGTAGCTCTAGACCCGATCATTTGTTTATTTCATCGATATTTGCATTTTAAAGAACTAAAGTTCATAAATATAAATTAAATCCGATTTGTGAGCTAGAAATTTACTACGAATGCGAGATCAACTATTAAATTTCTTATTTAATAAGTAGATTTTTTCCTCCACGAAACTCAATTGCAATTTTTTACTTTTTAAGCGGTGGGTCACAGTGGGCGTGTCTTGTCAGTTCTCGCGAAAGCCCTCTTGTATTCATTCGTCTGTGACAACCAGTGTTAGTGAAAAACGACACAAAAAAATTCATAACTTTCTAACTGTTAATCAAACAGTCATAATTTATACACCATTGGAAAGTTCCTCTAAACTATTTTAACGATGTACTAACGAAAAATTGTTTTTTCAAAGATAATTTTTTTATTTCACCTCCCTACTCTATACTATATAGTCGTATAGAATAGTGTCAGTGAATAGATAGATCTACTTAGACTTAGCACTTTAATTTTAATACTCATATATTGACTGTTACTATAGACTATACTATATAGTTCGTCCATCGTGGTTCGATGATGACCACTTTGTCATCCAGTGGGCTGAGGGCTTTGCACTGGGGTTTTGTGCCTCCTCATGTGGCTGGTGAGACCTATGCGAGCCCGGAGTGTTCGGCCGCACTCTGGGCAGGTAATTCCAGCTGGAGCTAGTGTCGTTTGCCTTGCTTTCCTTCTCTGGCGTTTTTCTTTCGCAAGTGTTGTTCTTTTTTCCTCAGCAACCTGTGCGCCGGATCTCACAGCGCGGCGCCATGATACTCTGTAATGTGCCTCTGTCTCCCAGGTGCCTGGGTCAATGTTGAACTCCTTTAGAGAAGCTTTGAGGGTGTCTTTGTAGCGCTTTTTTAGACCACCTTGCGAGCGCTTGCCTTCTCTTAATTGGCCATACTTGAGCCATTTTGGGATGCGGTGGTCCTCCACAGTGGCGTAGCAAGGTATCCGTGGGCCCGGGTTCAAGAATATCTTGGTGGGCCCCCTACCCAAAATAAGGCGAAAGTATATATAGTGTGACAGAACAATTGTGAAATCTGAATTTACGGGTATATTACACAAAAGTCATTCCAATACTTTCTGCTTTATGTAGATCTTGCTGCTCATTTTTCAACATTTTCAATTACAATTTTGTACTCGAAGATAAGCGGGACATTGTTAGCGAATAATTCTAATTTTCTTCTAAGTGTTGCAGCTTCCATGCATTGTTTTTACATTTGAGAAACACAAACAGCTTTGGTACATCAAAATATCCTAATCTCATTGAGCATTATCCCTTGATGACCACATTGTGGGCAAAGTATTTAAGCTTGCTCTTCTATTGGATTCAAGATGCACCCATCTTGAGATGCTGTGAGCAAAAAACACTAAGTTATAGAAATCTTCAACGTCTTGAAAACAAAAAATCATTTAAGACCAAGTTTAAGTCGTGGTTAGCAAAGTTAACATAATGCGGGAGCGACTTCTTTTGATGAAGCAATACCAGAAGACCATTCTAGGTCCTACTATCCACTTAGGCCTATATTGGAAGCACCACCATAGCTTTGGCCTCGCAGTTTATTTAAGTATTGGCCTAAATAGGGATTATTCATTAGTTGGATAATTTTTTCATCCAATTCTGCAGACGTCTGGTTCTCACAAAAACGCAAAGTTAGGAATTATTCTCTAATTGCTATTTTCTGAGGTCGTCATTGAGAACGCAAACAGTTTTTTTTTAAATCATGCTTATTTCATCAACTTTTGTATAATATGTCTTGAGTGCTCTCAACAATGAAAGAGAAAAATGGCGTGGATTGGACCTCGGTATTTCAGCCAGAACTGCATTGCCCAACAGCTCTATTTTCTCGTTTTGAATCTGTGGGGCTTTGTTTTCCTGTCAAATTTTAATATTCATAGCAATTTTAAATAAAGTCTAGTCAGAGGTTTCATAATTTTTGTATAAATATAATGGTGTTAAATTTCTTTAAGAACTATAAACCAAATACTAAGCATTGGTCAGAGTTCCATATTTATATCAATACATATATGTATATACTTTTGGATAGATCAGCTGTGTAGAGAGGGGGCACTTCTGAGTGGGCGACATCTTTCCGACCACAGGTAATACACAGGCATTCATCTCCGAAAGACACTATTCCATGATAATGTTTTTGTAAAAATATAGTGATGTTAACTTTCACTAGGAACTACGAACAAACACTAAGCATGGGTCAGAGCAAGACACTATTGCATGATTTACTTGGACATGTCTCTATCTTCTTGTCTTTTTTTTATAAACATGTTCCCCAGTTTGGTTTTGCCATTCTTTGTAACAGAACAAACATATTCAACTTTTTACGATACATATGCACTTACTCTGGTGTTTTGTTTGCTTGCTAAATATTTTTTTTTTAAATTTCATCTTTTTAAAAAATATTTTATAATTATTACTTGAAATATTTTTGGACACTATAAAAAGACAACAAAACAATGTGATGAAAACTTCCGAAGACGCTGTTGTCCTAAATGATTACTTTTTACTAGTTTCAAGAATCTACTTCATTAGCTCAGACACATAAAACACATAAGTTTTATAATCATTACTTTAGTGACTGTTATTTACTAACTCATTAGAATTTTTATTACACAAATGATTAAATGTAATCACAAAAAGGTTGACATACAACATTATAAATACAGAAAAAAGAGAGACCAATTGAGCTTTGAGAAAATTGAATAATTAACAGCTGTTTCGAAATTTTAATTCGTGAATTAGTGTCATCCTAGGTTCTCGCGTGGGCCCTAACCAGTCAAGAGTAATGGGCTCAAGTGCAATCAACCCTTTTACGACATTGTTACTACTCCACAGGCAGTGGGCCCCTAATGGTCGTGGGCCCGGGTTCATTGAACCCCTTCGCGCCATGGTTGCTACGCCACTGGTCCTCCATCCTGCACACGTGTCCTGCCCATCGCAGCTGGGACTGCATCAGGATTGTGTGGATGCTTTTCAAACCAGCTCTTTGAAGGACTTCAGTATCTGGCATTCTGTCTTGCCATTTGACATTTAGTATTTTTCTTAGACATGTCATGTGATAGTGATTTAGTTTCTTGGCATGTCTTCTGTATACTGTCCATGTTTCTGAGGCATAGAGCAATGTAGGTAGGATGACGTCTCGGTAGACCCCTAGCTTAGTGTTTGTGGTGATACCACGTCTGTTCCAAACATTGTTTGATAGTCTGCCATATGATGCACTGGCCTTGGCGATGTGAAGGTTGATTTCGTTATCAATATTTCCATTTCTGGAGAGTGTGCTGCCAAGATATGTGAATTTGTCCACTGCATTTATATCGTGTCCATTTATAGTGATGCTTGGATCCGAGTAGGCTTTCCCAGGAGCAGGTAAATATAAGACTTCAGTCTTATTTGTGTTAATGGTAAGGCCAAAGTCTGAGCATGCTCTTGAGAAGTCACTGACGATGCTTTGTAGATCGTCTTCAGAGCAGGCATTTAGGGCGCAGTCGTCAGCAAATAGCAAGTCTCTGATTACTGCTGAATTTGTTTTTGATTTTGCTTTGAGCCGCCTCGGGTTGAATAGGCCACCATCAAATCTGTATGTTATATTTATTCCTTTGTTTTCTCTATCCGTGAATGCATCTGTCAGCATAGCGGAGAACATGATACTGAACAGTGTAGGTGCTAGGACACAGCCTTGTTTTACCCCGTTTGATACTTCGAAGGGCTCTGATGGTTCACCACTTTCTTGGACACGGGCCTTCATGCCATCGTGGAATAGTCTCACCATGGTAATGAATTTTCGTGGACAGCCATACTTTGACATAATCTTCCAGAGACCTTCCCTGCTGACAGTGTCGAATGCCTTCGTTAGGTCAACATATATTGAGAAGAGGTCAGCATTTTGTTCTTGGCATTTTTCCTGGAGCTGCCTTGCCGCAAAGATCATGTCAATGGTTCCACGCTCTTTTCTGAAGCCGCACTGACTTTCTGGTAGTAGACCATGTTCTATGTGTTGCATGAGCCGATTTAGTAGGATGCGTGCAAGGATTTTCCCAGCAATAGAAAGAAGAGATATCCCTCTATGGTTGTCGCAGATTTGGCGGTTTCCTTTTCGCTTGTATAGATGAACAATTGTGGCATCTTTAAAGTCTTGTGGTATTGACTCATTTTCCCTCATAATTAAAAATAGCTCATGAAGTCTTTCGATCAGGGGTAGTCCACCTTTTTTGTAGACCTCTGCGGGAATGGAGTCAGCTCCTGGGGCTTTTCCGCTTGCAAGCTGTTGAATGGCAAGATCGGTTTCCTTTAGCGTGGGAGGGTCATCCATTTTTTCATTTATTGGTACTTTCTGTTGCCTGTCTATGGCCGCTTCATTTATGATGGAAGGTAGACTATACTACTATACGTCTATGTCTATACTTCACACTAGCTAGTATGTCTGATAATCATAGTATAATAAGTATAGAGTCTATCTAATAAAGAGACTCAGACTGTCAGTGTGTAACTACTAATTTGACTAGTGACTAGTGTCATTGGGGTGATCTGCTCCCTATACAGTTTTTTGACAGTCTACTATACTGCTGACTATTCACTATTGTCACTTATTATTTGATGTAGATCTAGTCTAGATCAACTATTTTGTCACTAATTCAGTGTTTTAAATTTATTTATCTTATATTATACAGACGTTACTTCAAATTTAGGCCAATTTAGGTCTATCTTTGTACTTGTAATCTAGTTCCTGGAGTTTTTTTTTTTTAATATATAATAAATAAAAAATGAGCCTATCAATAATCACTCCGACTCCTGCTAAGTCTCTAGATCTAGATTTTTATGTGCTTAATTAAATTTGTAATAGTGGCACTAAAAAAACTTAAGACCCTCAACAAAAAATGTTGCCCAACTCTATGAAATAATTACAAATTCATGGATCTAGGCCATGTTTACATGAGAGAAGATCAAAAGGATCTAGTCTAATCTAGAACTAATTTTTATAACTACACTTTGCACAGATAGTTTTTTACTTTGACACATGAAAATACAAAATATATTCTATTGATCTCATTATTTAATAAAATTAACCTTCAAATTTGTGTTTCAAAAGCATTTTTACATAAATTGGTTCATTATATCTGCAAATTTAGATGTCCTGGAGTTCTTTATAATCCCATTTATTTAACAAATCGGATAAAACCATTTTAATCATTCTTAATATTTCCTTCATCTCGCACATCTTTCATTTTTTAATAGATATGAATATAATATATCAACTAAAAGGATAAACCCATTTTCACAAAACTACTTTTATTTTCGTGGCAAAAGAGAAAAACTTGTAAGGAACATTATCTTAGTTTGACATATATATATAAATCCACTATATTAGTAATACACAAACTAAGACCTGCAGGCCACAGGTAATGTCCAGCTAGTTATTAATATACACTAATTGTTCTTGTTTAGTGGTATTTCATGCTTTAAGCTTTTTTAAGGTGCGAAGGCTGAGTGGTAAAGCGCTTGGCTTCCGAACCAGGTACCAGGGTTCAAATTCTGCTAAAGACTGGGATTTTTTATTTCGGGAATCTTTGGTTGCCTCTGAGTCCACCCAGCTTTGATGGGACCCTGACCTTAGTTGAGTAAAAGTAAGGGCTGTTGGTTGTTATGCTGGCCACATGACACCCTCGTTAACCATAGGCCACAAAGTCAGATTACTTTTACTCATCATCTGCCATATAGACCACAAGGTCTGAAAAGGGAACTTTACTCTTTTTTAAGCTTTTTTAATATACTATGACCCCATCACTTATCTGTACTAGTTTGGAAAGTGGAGGTACAGAAATAAAGGGATCTCTGAGTGGATTGTACTGTAATTGCTTTTTAAAAGCATTTACAAAAAGAAAAAAAAATGAGGGAAACACCCGAATTTGAACTCCATGGGCCAATGTGATATATATTATATGATAAGATAAGAATATCAATAAATACAATTACTAAGCTTTTGTAGTGACAAGGTTGTATTCAGCTAGTGTTTTAACTTTCATCTTTTCACAGAGATTGGGGATTTCCAAAAAATTGTTGGAACTTTTATAGACATGGTTGACAGTGTTGCTAAGGAAGTGGAAAAGGAAAAAATCAAGGTAACTCTATATAGAAACATATTTTTAAGCCACTATACCAGCATTATATTAAATATACACATATATGTCATGCATTGACCTCATAGATTTTCTTTTGATAGCGAAGTGCTTGCCACATTTTTTATTTAAAAAATTTATAATGTGATCACTGGGGTTCATGTTGCTCCATTTACATGTGAGGATTCAAGAAACACTACAGTTTTTTAAATTTAACTTTTCAAATGAAACTTATTTCAATAAAGCTTATACATTCTTTGTATTTAAAAAAATAAATAATTAAAAGCTAACTCACCTTGGTCTATTATTGTAAACAAATCCTAGTGGCTTCAAGACTTTGAAATAACTAGCTTTGAACCTAATCTTAATACATACTTTATACAAACCAAAAACAATTTTTGTTTGTTGAATAGTGATAGCATTTGATTTGAGGTTGCTATCAAATAATGCACTAACTATGAATCTAATTTTGTGATATCTAAGGACAGATTTTCTGTGTGGCAATAAAAACCTGATGTTACATTAAAAGATAAAAAACAAAAACAATTACTGGCAAAATATATTAAGATGTTTGAATACAGCTAGATCTCTATACCCATCAGCAAAAAAGGGCAGCAAAGATTACAATTACTAAGAAAACTGTCCTCGTTTAATGTTAGCAAAAAGGCCTTGGCTACGTTTTATCACACTCACATCTGCAATATATTGAGTTTTAGTATCACTGTATGGCAATCTTTGCATTAAAAATAAAAATCCTGAATACTGCTGGTAAAATCATTGGCAAAAAACAAACCCCATTAGGGCAGCTGTTTTACCATCACAAAAAGAGATACAAGACACAGATAGTAAGGACAAACAGACAAAAACACTATTTTGTTTCCCTGGCAATGAAATCATTAAATAGAAACAATCTGATATAAACTTTTCACTTGTAAATTTTGAGTGAGTCTGGTGTGAATGTATATTTTTTTCTAATTTTTATTTATAATGCTTTTGTTTGGTGTAATCCACAAATTGTATGACAAATTTCCATACGGACCATAAAGATTATTATTATTATTAGTATGTAAATTTAGGAAATCCTTAAAAACAAAGGAAAACAAAAACAAGACTTTTTCAAATCTTTGGCCCTCTTCTCCTCCTAAAATAAATTTCTCCTCCCCCCCCCCACTTATTTTCCACTTCTTCATGCACCATCCCACTACGCTTTTTTGGCTAATTATTCACAGACCAATCTCTCACAACATTTAGTTCACCCAAAAACTGGTTCCCTGACAATTGGTTTACGACAAATGGTTTAAACCATAAATTGCTCACTGACAATTTGTTCACAGGCAGATAGTTCAATGGAAAATCGATAATTCTTTCTGCCTTTTTTTCCTAGTTATATTCCCCGAAAGAAAATATTTGTGGTACATTTGATTGTGATTGAGAAATTGAGAAACATTAATTGTATTATTACTATAGTTATGCCTTTTACATCTGAAATGTAAGAATACAAAGCTTAATTTCAAAATGATGTTCATTCTGTAGGCTCTTGGTGCTAGAAACTTGTTGAAGTCTATAACAAAACAACGAGAGGCTCAGCAACAACAGCTCCAGGCTTTGATCACAGAGAAAAAGATGCAATTAGAAAGGTTGTAATTTTAAATGTCTGAAACTTAAGTTTTTATATAGATTTTTTATATGCATGAAACTACATTATCATTCATAGCGATAAAATATTTAAATTAAATCTTTATTTAACCTATTCAATATCATAACTTTCAATCTCGATACAGCCACTTTGGCCTCATTAGGGCCGAAACTATCAGCACAACACTTAGTTTACAATAGCAACTCTGCGAAATAGTCACTAAAAGCAAAATCTATTTCAAGCTGGACAAAGTACCTCCAGCTAAACAGACACATTCTATTTAGTTTACATAGTTATATTTTACAATATCTGATGTGTTTACTGCAAATGAAATTTAATAAAATGATGAACTTAAAATTAAACAATATGGGTGCTGTTTTGTCAGCTTTATTTTGTCAATCACTGTTACGTGCGGTACAAGGATACTTTCAGATACCCTTTAAAGTTGTTTGGACCAAGGACATTATTATTATAGCTTTTATATAGCGCCACTTTCATGCTTATAGCATGCTCAGAGCGCTTTGGTCCAATCTCATTTGTGGACCAGTGGGGGTAGGGGGTATCTAGGAGTTGGTTTCCCGTGCTGCCTTGGGGCGCTCAGTAAACACAACTCTGCCCGAGTCGGGTATCGAACCTCGAGCCCCCTTCTAGGTAGCAAGCCAAGCTCAAGCCGCACTTAGCCTCTCGACCACGCTTCCCATACAATAAAAGGAATGTAAATACAAAGCCCAGTCCACAATAAAATTTCAAATTCTAACACATTGGTCTGAAGTCATGTCACATCCAAAATTCCTATATGGGATTGTAATCTGTGGCATTTTACATCTTGAGAGAAGATCTTTTCCCTTTGCAACTTCTTGTGTGGCTAAAGAGGCCAATCCTTGATGCACAGCTGCGATCGCAGGTTGGGCATAACTAATTACCAGGAGCCATTGCATTTTCACCTTTCTTTCTGCTTCTGTTGAGTATGGCATCTGCAATCCAAGACCCCTCCTTTATGCTCTCTCTTCATGTGGATCTATCCAATGGAATTGTAATATATAGTGAATATATAGAGACTTTTAAAGTAGAAGTGTTCTCCCATGCAGTAGTCTGATGTACAATCTTAATGTTCATTTTTAGCCCCATCCACTTCACCCCTGCTCTTTATGACATCGAAAGACAAAAAACATATTTACAAAATATTTAACTATGCAAGAATAATGTTTTGTTGATGCATATCATTTATAATTGTAGTAGTCTTATTCTCATGAAGTGGTAAGATTTGTAAGGTAACATGTATAGCACTGTTGAGTTCTTATGTTATTATATATGTTTGCATCTAATATTATCACATCAGGCCAAGGATTTATAGCTTTCTTTTCTAATGTCACTATTACCACAGCTTTGTAATCATGCTGCTTATCATTACATCCCTGCTTTTATTAAAAACACTTCTTTCCTTTTCATTTATTCCTAATTATTGCTTTTCAGCATTTTAACTTTTATTATTACATATTTCCTTGGTCCCTCTGTGTAAATTCAAAGGCTGTCCATGTGAAATTTCACATAGACTTATATAAATAGAAAGATATGTGTTCTTGGATACAAATTTTAAAAAAGCTTCATTTACCAATTCATTGCTGAGATTCTTTAGCACACAATAATTCTGTAGTCTTTTAATATTACATTAAAATACATTTCTAATAAAAAAATTTTTTTTTTAAATTTTGTAGGTTACGAATCCAACAAGATGCATTACTAAAAGAGGAGGCCAGCCAAAATGAGTTCATTGATCAACTAATTTTACAGAAATAGTTTGTACATTATCACATGTATGTTGTATTTAAATCTGAGTTTTCCCATGCATATCATCACAAATCATCTGATCCACATTTTTCACACTGGATTTCTGCAGTGTACATAATCATTCATTATATGTATATTTAAAATTGTGTATATTTTGGCTTAGCA
>JADKLZ010012093.1:0-14027 GCA_021533235.1 Biomphalaria straminea | reverse complement strand
AGTTTCCAACAACTGCAACATAAACCAAGTTTCTAACAGCTGCAGCCTAAACTTAGTTTCCAACAGCTGCAGCCTAAACTTAGTTTCCAACAGCTGCAGCCTAAACTAAGTTTCCAACAGCTGCAACATAAACCAAGTTTCCAACAGCTGCAACATAAACCAAGTTTCCAACAGCTGCAGCATAAACCAAGTTTCTAACAGCTGCAACATAATCCAAGTTTCCAACAGCTGCAACATAATCCAAGTTTCCAACAGCTGTATCATAATCCAAGTTTCCAGCAGCTGTAACATAAACCAAGTTTCCAACAGCTGTAAAAGCTGTGGGTGAGGGGTGGGGAGAGTCAGTGCATTAAAGTTGGGCTCAGAAATAATTATACGATGAGCCTCTTTAACAAAATAAGACCTAAGCATTTTTTCTTACTCTAATAATGACCTCATACGACAACGTAATACTCCATAATTCTCTCTTCCCAATCTCAACTAGGAGACCGCTGTTGATAAGAGGACCAAGCTTATCCAATCATCAAGTCAACATTGGTTAACAGACTTTACAGCTGATCTTGACCATATAAGTGCAGCCTTATTGCCCAACTGTGTTCGGAAGTGAACACATCCACCGAGTAATCTTTTCTGACAAACTATCACCCCCACTACCACCCAATCAAGCACACACGTTTAATGATAAAAATGTTCTTACCATACTTCAGTGTTTCTCAAACCAGTGGTGCCCCCCTACACAAAAAATCTTTAGCGCCTCATTTAATTAACTGGGGGGGGGGAAGCGGTGTACATTCCCTCAGTGTTTGTCGGTAAGGTTAGAAGAAAATAATTTAAAAGGAAAGAAACTTAAAAACAAAATTACAGCACACATTTTGCGGTTTTTCTGTGCATGCATATTTAAAATAAGTTTAAAATCCAAATCTACGTACTGAGTGTTCAAGAAATCTAGTTTTGCACACTAGAAATTAGGACAAGGGGGCCTAGTGGAGCGATGTTATCTAAGCTTCCTCCGAAACGCTATTTTTTCTCAAAGTAAAAAGCGCATAGGTTAAACATTTTTAGCGGCCCCCGTAAGGGGAAAAAGCCGCTATTAGGTTTGTGCAAAATGTCCGTCTGTCCGTCTGTCACACTCAGGGCGCCAAAACTAGAAGAGATACGAAAAATATTTTTTCACCATTAAATGCGGCTTGAAAAGTTTAGGTGCAACGGCCACTTTTAGTTTTCTAAAAGCAAACGTTTAATTTATAAAATTAATTATGCAAGCGATTTTTTAATAACAAAACACCAATTCTGAAACAATTACGTAAATGTTAGGGAGGAAATGTTACTAGAAAAAAATGCTCTTGGCATGTAGATATCACGCACATTTTTTAAAATGACTTTCTGTCTGTCTGTCCGTCTGTCAGACTCAGAGCGCCAAAACAAGAAGAGATACGAAAAATATTATTTCATCATCAAATGCGGCTTGAAAAGTTTAGGTGCAAAGGCTACTTTTAGTTTTCTAAAAGCAAACCGTTTAATTTATAAAATAATTATGCAAGCGATTTTTTAATAACAAAACACCAATTCTAAAACAATTACGTAAATGTAAGGGAGGAAATGTTACTATAAGAAATGCTTTTGGCATGTAGATATCACGCACATTTTTTAAAATGAACTTTTAGCAGCGGCTTCCGTGTACTAGCGTAAAGCCCGGAAATGACATGATTCTAAACTAATTTCTTAAATTTTTTAAAAAATCAGATTTTAAAAAAAAATTGTTTAGTGCCCCCATTAGAATGAAACAAGCATATTTTTGTGCGTTTTGTCTGTTGGTTGGTCTGTCCGTCACGGTTAGAAAAAAACACTAAAGGCTTTTGAAAATATGATTTAACCTTTACTGTTCTTTCAGAAATATTGCGATAGTTTAAGGATGGGAGCATATAGGAATTGAGCCAGGGACTTAGAAGGAACATCCGAAACATCTTGCGAATAGGCGGATCTGACAGGGATCCGACTCAGACGGGGGCCGCCTCTGAGTTTGTGTATCACACAAACTCTCTTTGTAATCTTGTGTTTTTTAAAGTTTGTATTGGAAACTTTTTTTTCTGCAGTTAGAGTTGAGGAATGCATTCTTCTTTCATCCGGTGCCCATTATTCATCACAATTAAGTCTTGTACAGAGGCAGCATATGCCATATGGGACATTTGTGGTACATAGCGCAAGTATCTATAATGCTATAAAGGCATATTCCTCGTTCCATATGCCAGGACAAATTGTCCATCTTCCCTAGTGCTATTATAGCATGAAATGGGTTGCCTGGGCCAGCCAGAAAAAAACAGTGACTAGGCAAAATTTCGGTCATTGGTTAATATGCATGATTAAATGTATGACGCGTAGGACGTGATCATCTCCTTTTTTTTTTTAAGTAACGTCTGTATTATATAAGAAGAAGAGTGTTATCGTAAGTCAAAATGAACTCTGAAGTAAGACGTTTTTGACGCGGACAAAAGTCGGCAACAAAATGATGGACCACAGTCTTGAGAGGTTACAGTTTTCCGGAGATGCTTCTCGGCCTCACCGTGGTGCTCGGGTGGAAACGGTTGTTAGAGCAGACGATTAGGGCAATAAGGAAGCAAAAAAAACAAAAAAAACGTTGTGGTGCCATTGCACTGGCGGGGATGGAAGACAGCTTTAACAAGTATGTAACTATTCACACACTGTTCCTCAAAGGACCTTTTTTCTTGTCGGACTCCTGCACGGCTAATATGTTACAGAGAACGAATATGGGGGAGTTTCCCTGGTGTGCTCGGCCATTGGCCTCGCTTTAAATCCGATCTCCTTGGGATATGAGCCATCGGTAATAGGGATGTAATAATTGACATCTGCTTGGGTCTTTCGCAGACAGAAGTTTGTTCAGACAGGCAGATTGAGGCAAGCTTCCATTAGACCTATAGTTCTAAGAGTTATAGACTCTTATAACAATTAGAAAGGTTAAATCTAGATCTATACTTTCAGTGGATTTAGATCTAGACACTAGATATAGCATAGATATAGGTCTAGGGTAGAGTTAGCCTTGGCAGAACTTTAAAGCCTAGAATAGATCATTAGGCCTTTCTAATATTTTCTATAAAGGGGTGGGGAAGCAAATGCCCGAATCCGATAGCTTTCAGTTGTATTCTAAGGTAGATTTAAATTTAAATCTGTAGATCTTTATACATTTATATTTAGTTCTAGTTAAAATAGATGTTAGATCTATTTAGCGGGAGTAAAAAAATATACATATTTTAGTTTTAAAGTGTGAACACATTTTTTCTGAGTTTATGAAGGGTAAGGCCAAGGGTTGCATCCAGAGATGCATTTATATATTACCAACGAATAATCCGAACTACAGTCTAGTGCGCAAACATCAAGATAAGGCAGGTTTATACCCTGCTCGCCATCCTCCATCTTCCAGCGAGAAGTTAATTATTTTCAACTTAGAAGGAACATCCGAAACATCTTGCGAATAGGCGGATCTGACAGGGATCCGACTCCGACGGGGGCCGCCTCTGAGTTTGTATCACACAAACTCTCTTTGTAAGCTTGTTAAGTTTTGTTTTTGTATTTGAATATTATGGTTCAGTGTTTTGTGTATAATTGCTACTTTACTTTTGAGTCTTCTATCCCGAAGGCTTTCTAATTTAGTGATTTTACTAAAGGTGTTACTCTAGTTAGTCTAGTAAAATGTCAATATTCGTTTGTTATGAATCTCACTACTCTATTTTGTGTCTGTTCAAGTTTCTTAATGTTTTATTGAGTTGAGGAGTCCCAAACAGAGGATGCATATTCGATTATTGGCCAAAACCAAGGTTAAATGGCATTTTAGTACATATATTATAAGATAAGCAGACTATTATTGTAAATCTAGACTTACAAGTTATATCTACTGTCCTTCACCTTGTCACAGTAAGAATTAGAACCACGCAGAAGATTTGCCAACTGCACGTTGAGAATTCACACGATAAAACACGAAGATTAAAGATCTAGATCTATTTATAGATCTAACAGTAACATAGTCATAGCTACGTCTACTTAGTGACGACTTAGTCTATAAACTAAGTTATAAGGATAAGTAAACAAAATTATATAAGAGATAAATAGTTATTTAGAATCTTCACTACATTTAGATCTAGACCCAATATTATTTCCGCCTGACAAAACAAAACAGGAAAGATAGCGGAACAACTACACTGGATACAGTGTGAACACTTCCCAAAATCTTCTAGCAGACGACACACAGCGTATAGACTGTCACTGTGTGCGTGTGTAGGAGAGACTCACGCAGTGACCTACATGTACCACGTCCAACGCTTCCTGGAAAACGGGTTTTTCTTCGAATTAGCAGCAGACTTGGGCAGATATTGGATTGTTTGCTTCATCCCTTCATCGCCGTTAAAGATAAAAGAGTTCGGTTTAAGAGAGAGGTTGGCAGCATTGCGTTTACTAGGCCAAGGACCCAAGGCAATAGTGTGTATTGGTCACACAGGTCACACAGTTTAGTCTCCGTAGCCATATGAAATACTACATTCTTCTTTCAATCTTTTAGAACGAAGACACATAATCAGGGACGGATTTAGGGATGTGGAGGCCCCTACAGTTTTTCGAAAGTTTTAATAAAAAATCCTCTTATTAATTAAAAGAAAATATATCTAAAAGCATATGTCATATTATAAAAGAAAGTACTTTTAAATTAAATTTAATATCCCTTTAAAAAAATTAAATTAGTTAACGTAGGTCTACATATTTGAGTAAAATAGAAATGAAAATTTGTAGTTTTTACACAATGTATTTGGTTTACCCAAATTATGTTTTATACAATCGATTAACTAATTTATCAATTAATTATTCAATCTTATTATTTACAGACTTTTCTTATATCTTATATTCGAGATTTGGGTTTTAAACTCTAAATTCCTCATGGAATTAGGTGACTTTCTTTAGCATTATTTTTTGATATATAGAAGAGAATGGTTTCAACCTCAAAACCCCCCTGGGGGGAATTTTAAACTCAACCCCCCCCCCCTAGGCTGCGCTGGAGCAAGTCACGGTAAATAGCCTTATGTTGATTACTAGGAGCCCAATATCTCAAATAGCTTAGGGCCTTACGAAGTCTAAATCCGGCCCTGGTGTATGCATCATGTATGTATGCAGTGCTTTTTTGTAAAAAAAATATAAATAAAATAGTTGCCGGTACTCAGTGATGGATTGCCTAGCTTTTAACTACTAATAAATTAATTTAAAAAAAAAGCTTTAAAATGCAAGAAAAGTAATACTTTACTCCACATTGAAAAAGATACCGGCATCCCGTACCGGTGCGTAACGTCATAAAAAAAAGCACAGTATATATCTATGTATTTTTGAATGTATGTATGTATTCTGTTCTCTTTTAGATAAAAGTGGACCATTGCACTTAATTTTAGCACGCTACAGAATGGGATGATATCAACATATTATATAGCGCTTTTGTTTTTTGAGATGCAAATAGTAGGACGAGCAGTCGGACAGACTGCACAAAACACCCTTTTGGTGACCGCTAAAAAAAAGTTATTTCTCCATACTGATCAAATATTGAGTGAGCCTGTTGGCTGCGGGTTTGTTTATAGATCCAGGTGATGCTGCGTTGTCGTCATACACCCAACAGCCTCTCGATCAGCTGTGACCTAGTTATCGGCTTAGCTCAAGACCTTGACCCCGACGGGGCACAATGTTCCGTCTATAAATAACATTCGTCTTAAATCATCTGGTTCTTAGATTCGGAGTACACTCACTGCGTGGCCAGGTTCCTGGAAATACTATCATCACCTTGATTATCTTTCTTGTCTCCAGCACCTCTCTCTCTCTCTCTCGTAAATTTTAAGTGTACGATGTTTCACTTGTCTCTGTCTCTCAGTGTGTTACACCGTGAGTATACACAGTCTCTCGCTCTCTCTCTTTCTCTTCTCTCTATGTGTTACACTTTGAGTATGCAATGTTTCGCATCTCTCTCACTCTCTCCCTCTCTCTTTCAAACTGTACCACAGAAAGTCCTGTATTTCACTTTTTTTTTTTTAAATTTTGACTCTTTTTTCTTTTATTCAGATAATATATTCGTTTACAGTAACACACAAGACAAACAGGTTAACGTATCCACGTCCAGACCATATAATACTGTTGGGCGGTTTCTTTTTTCCTTAAAATAGGTACACAGTGTAATGTCTTAAAATAATGGCATTAATGTACAAAAAAATGTATAACAAATACAAGAGTATCCTCGTTGGGTCGAAGATTAAAGGTTCGATTTATTGGATTTAATAGATGAGACTTCGTGTAAATGAGAGACAACTCGCACTTAACTGACCTACTGCTAGCTGAACAGGTTTGATAGTCCGCTGTAGCATTTATATTTAGAGTTAGGAGTTTAAAGGCATTCATGTATCACAGTCGTGTATCATCTCAGCTTATCTGTCCCTTGACTTTCTTCTTATATTATCTTATTTTATCTTATATATTACAGGTGTCACTTTAAAAAAAAAAAGATAATTACGTCCTAGGCATTTTATGTGTCAATCTAGTCATACATGTTTATGAAGGACTTAAACTCTGCCAAGTCTTTGTTTTTTTTTCTGGCTGATTCTGGCAACCCATTTCACTCTCTAATGGCGCCAGGTAAGAAGAAGCATTTGTACGAATTTGTCCTAGAGTATGGGATAAGAACAGTGCCTCCATCCTTATGTCTTCCTGCGAATTTCATTAAGTGTAAGTGTGATGTGCTCCACTCATTCCGGTCAGCAGCTTGTTTTTTTTTTTGGCAGGAAAAGAAGAGAGAGGCTGTGATAGTAAATGTCATTGTTTTGTCAGGCCCGTCCTGTTATTGTAACCCAGTAACCCGAAATTGGCGACAAGTCGAGAGAATGCGCTAATTAACAGATAGGGGGGGGGATACTTGAATTCCTTTAAAGCCTATATATGGATAATATGGATGCTCTAACATGAATAAAACGGAGCAATTAAACAGACAAAGTGTGCGTTCGTGTCTACTAGCCTACTATTACAGAGACCGGCCCATTCTTTATTGTTGTCCAGACCATGTCCATCCAGCTTTTCTACGGACGACCCTTACTTTATGTTCCCCCCCCCCTATCTGGGAGGATGACGTTGACAAGAGGTATGTCTTACAGTATGACTGAGCCAGCCCAGCTTTCGTCTCTTCACGGTATTAAGGAGTTCTCCTCTTTAGCCAGTCCGTGATAATGACATGCTTCTAAATAATTTCTAAAGCATGCATATTTAGACGATAAATGCAATTACTTCCCATTTTATGCTCAGTGTCACGATGTTATTGATGATGGATGATGTGACATGCCGGGGATTGATTTAATCTTGAATTGAAGTAGTTGAATAAATGTAGATCTAGAATTCACAATAAAAGATTCTCTTGTAGAAAACAAAATTCAGGAACTTTATTTGAACAAAACGTAAGTACAACTTATGTACAATGGCAGATCTAACAAGATGAATATTATTACAAAGCTCCTTTGTTAATTAAATCTTAGAGATATTACAAACACATCTGCTCAATAAGACATCCAAGCTTTCACTGACAATCTCGCGCGATTTTAGACCCTTGGGCGGAAATCATGTGACTTCTTTTTTTAAAACAACCAATAGAATTCAAAGTTCAAACTTATATACGTCTCTGGAAAAACCCAAGGTGACAACTCGTGTCTTGGTTCCCCGAGTAACTCTCGAGCCATTAGGCGAGGGTTTATATTTCTAATATACACACAATCTTTTAAATGTGAAATATACAACTAAATCTATAATGGCATATGTGACACTCAGATATTCAGACACCTCTTGTTCACTCGAGCTCCTCCTTGTTTACAATGTCAAGAAATATGATTGGATGTTCATCACCATTGAAATCCACGTGACAGAAGGTTGAGAGGTGAAAATGTACTCATTTAAAAACACTAGTCAGAAACCATGCTCAAGAGAATATGGTTTACACGTAACCATTCGTTGTAGAAGGCCTCAACACTCACCTACAACATCTCAACCTGTGGGCATTTTAGACCAATAGCTAGCTGCCACGTCGGTGTCTCGGCTTACCTCAGCTGACCTGTCGATTTCGGTACTTGGACAGTCTGGACAGCCTGAAAATATTGAAGATTTTAACGATAATTGGTTTCATTCTAAAAAAAAAAAAGACAATGTCAAGGACAGGGGCGGAGCTAGAACTTTTCCATTATTTGGGTCCCTGGGGGCTTGACCTCTTTGGGGCACTTGCATTTTGCGTAATATTTAATGTAAAACAAAACCCTACTCATTTGGAGGCCTCCCTCAAGTGGGGGCCCGGTTTGTAACATTCTCCTCCCTCGCCCCCCCCCCCCCACCATAGATACGTTACCGGTCAAGGATGTTATAATAAATTACTGTTATTAACTATAGGCTATGTGTATCATTGTACAGAGCTACAAAGCTACATAGCTATTCAACATATATATATTTATTGGCCTAGTTACCCGCCACATATTGAAATTTCAAATGTAAGACCGCGACCTCTTCCTTCCTGCAGTAAGGGCGTTGGGACTCGAATTTTGACCTAATCTGTGCACAGTCACAATTCAACTTAATCCTTTATGGTCACCCCTGCCCAGCGGTTAATGGCCAGTCCAGCTCTTGGTTATAATAAGTTTGTTCAGTGCAAGATGAGGCCTTGGCAGCCTCCATCACTTGTGAGGCCTTGGAAGCCTCTATCACTTGTGAGGCCTTGGCAGCCTCCGTCACTTGTGAGTCCTTGGCACCCTTCATCACTTCATCACTTGTGAGGCCTTGGCAGCCTTCATCACTTTTGAGGCCTTGGCAGCCTCCATCACTTGTGAGGCCTTGGCAGCCTCCGTCACTTGTGAGGCCTTACCAGCCTCCGTCACTTGTGGTCTCAGACTTTGCGGCTACTTTCGGATTCGTCCCAACTCTTAATGTTCATGAATCATTTGAAGGTCGCTCGAGCATGATGGAAGCTCCAAGCCAGCTCGGGTGTCAGCTCTTCCTTGGGGGATTGTGGGAAGGGAGAATCATCTGCATGACTCAGCAATTATTGCATCGTCAACAGAGAACAGTGGCCTTGAACTACCACTGTCATGATGACAGAGGCGGCAACAGCAGTACGCCGGGCCTTACATATTTGTTTTGATGGGCTGACATTTAGTGGGGTTCTTCTTCAGCGCGGTTTCCTCGACTTCTTCAAGGCCAACTTTGTACCTTGTAAGTAACGATAATTGGAAGGAAGAAGGTGGTAAAATCATGCGATGCTGATTGCGATTGGGTTATGACAATCTTCTGTGTCGTCATTGAGTGTATCATGCCGAGAAACAAGGTTGATCAGCGTGGATTCTACATACAAGCTGCAGATGTTACCACATAGGAATTGAGTTTAAAACGTATGTTAATAGTTTAAGTCAACTAGACATTTGAAATTGTGGGATGATTGGCTTAAGACTACCTCAATGTGCTTCACTTGGAATACTTCAGATGTTACCACAGGGGCACTGAGTTTGAGACGTATGTTAATACTTTATAAAATAAATATCGATCAACTAGTAATTTGAAATTGTGGGATTATCAGCGGTTCTTAAATTGACTTAAGACTACCTCAATGTGCATCACTTGGAATACTTCAGATCAGTGGCGTAGCTACCAATGTGCGGGTGGTGCGGGCCGCACAGGGCACCAACTGGAGAGGGGCCCCAAAATCGCCCCAGTGTGTATTAATTTCCTATTTCCCTGAGCTTTTCAGTCAAAACGACTAAGTGTATGGACACGAACAAACATAAACTACTGTATGTTTTAAACATGAACTAACGATTTATAAACTAGTCATGTCGCTATTTTGTTTCATCTCCTTGACGGTTATCATTGAATCCAGAAAAAAAGGATGAGCCGACATCCTGCATGATGAAAAAGAAGAAAAGATTTCAATACCGCAGGTTCTAGAGACTAAAGAACAGCCCACAAGCAAGACTTTAGTACTCATCAAAAATTATACAGGATAATAAACTCTAGACTGAACGACATTGGAGATTGGTCTCATGTCATCACAGATAATATTCGCATACACCTTGTCACTCAAAGATCTGAAACAGTTCAGCGAATGGACAGTCAATTCAGGAAGGTGTATAGACATAAAAAATCAACCAAAGGAAATATTAGAAAGCTTTCAAAGGCTTGGTTTTTCCTGCAAATGTCAAACGACGAGAAAGTTCTTAGAAAGTGGACGTGTTATTCGCCAAAAAAAAAGGAATCCTTATTTTGCTTCCTCTGCATACTCTTCTCAACAAGATCAAGTACCAAAGATGGATTCAATGAGTGGTGGAGGTTATTTCCGAAAATAGAAAAACAAGAGACCAGCATCGCTTGCTTGGAGGAAACTTTAAGTTCGCCTGAGAGTTGGGAACGGTATTGACAACAAGGCCCAAGATTTGATTATACAAGAGACGAAAACCTGGAGAGACTACCTGAAGAGAATCTTGGACATCATTCGTTTTTTTCTCAAAGCAAAATCTGGCACTTCGTGGCATCGCGAGAGAGCTGAAGAAGTGTTGGAAGGGCAAAAATCAAGGCAATTTCTTGGAGTTAGTAAAATTAATATCAAAGTACGATCCACTCTTGAGGGAGCATGTGCTTCGAACTAAGCTTTGTTTCAGACCGAATACATACATGTCTCCACAAATGCAAAATAAATTTATTACAATATTGGGGATCACGTTAAAAAACAAATCATACAGCAAGTAAAACAAGCTAAATATTTCTCTATTATTTTTGACAGTACACCTGACATCTCAAAGCTGGATCAAACTTCCCAAATTTTACGTACTTTGTCATGGATAATGACGGGGTTCGTAAGTCTTTTATTGACTTCATCGACACAAAGAACAAGCAAGCAGCTTGAATCGCTGAGATGATTCTAGAGAAACTGCGTTCGGATGGCTTAGACATAATGGACTGTATGGGTCTAGGCTATGATAATGCTGCGGTCATGAAAGGTCAAAATTATTGTGTCCAAAAACGTATTCTAGAAGTCAATTACAAAAGCACTATTCATTGCCTGCTCAAACCATTCTCTTGATTTAGCAAGAATTCGAGCTGCTGAAGCTGAAGTCAAATTCGGTAACATTTATTGGTACACTGGACCGTTTCCACGCCTATTTTCTCAACTTCAACACACCGCTGGGATATCCTCATCAAATTAACCGGAACTAAACTTAAACGTTTAGTTAGATCCGCTGGAGCGCAGAGGAAAAGCCGTCAAGATGGTTAGGGATGCATATTCTAAAATTGTAGAAACTGGAAACATTAACTAGCAGAGATGAAAATTCATCGACTAGATCTGAAGCAGGTGGATTATTAGTTGCTATTCAATCTTTTTATTTTCTAACCTATCTTGGATTTTGGACTCCTGTATTAACTGAAATTAATGATGTGCAAGTCTACCTTCAAAAAAACAAGGATTGTCTATTCGAGACTGCTCACTCGAACTAAAAACAGAGACATTTTTGAAGTAGTAATCGAGAGGACATCGATGAAGCCAGCATTACCTTTGCCGAAAGCGTATGCTCAGATCTGAGAATCAGTACAGAACCTCAAAAACGTATTTTCCATAAGAAAAAGATGCCTGGTGAGAAAAGTGACGACTCTGTACTTACACACAAAGAAGAGCTACGAAGGGAAATTTATTATACCTTGGACAGGATTGTTCAAGAAATAATCAGCCGATTCGAGCAACTTCATGATGTAGCAGATAGATATGAATTTTTGTCGCCTTCCCAGCTATTAAATCCTCAGGTCGAAATCAATCTCGATAGTACTCTTCCAAAACAATGACCCGTTGAGCTCTTGAATTGTATAAAACAATATCGGCTAGATGATTCAATCCCGAATATCGTCATCATGATTCGCATATTTTTGACTATTGCGGTAAGCGTCGCTACATGCAAGTTTTTCCAAACTTAAACTGATCAAGAATTACTTGCGATCAACGATGACAAATTTACGACTTACTAATTAGGCCGTTTTGTCCATTGAACAAGAGCTGGTGGAAAAAAAATTGATTTCGATAAAATTATTAATACTTTTGCCAGCAAGAAAGCTCACGTGTAGTATGTTTATGTAAAAGTAATTTTTTGGATTAACAATATTTGATTAATGAATACATATTATTTTGAACAAAAAAAGTACGGTTTTCCAATTATATTATTTAGTTAGTTGTTGTTGTTGTTTTTTTTTTTCTGGGGGGGGGGGGGCATCAAGATGAGGTACCGCACCAGGCATCATATACTCTAGCTACGCCACAGCTTCAGATGTTACCACAGGGTCACTAAGTTTGAGACCTATGTTAATACTTTATAAAATAAATATAGATCAACTAGTAATTTGAAATTTTGGGATTATCAGCGGTTCTTAAATTGCTTTAAGACTACCTCAATGTGCTTCACTTCGAGTAGGTGTCCCTAATCTGATGGTAGTCATTCGGAGACGTTGCAGTGTTTGTTTTTACGTCCAAAGTTTTGACCCACTGTAAACAGCAGCCGTCACACAGGGATTCTATGCACAGTTTTAATTCCTTGGTCTGGCAAACGACTTGCTGGTGGAGCATCGATTTTCTATCAAAGAAACTTGTAGAAATCCTTATACATATCATGAAATAAATCAATGAAAGTTATCGAAAATGGCAAATTGTAAGCAATAGGTTATTACTATAATGAACTAATATGAAGGATTTGCTTCCGATTAGAGTTAATCTATGATAGTAACTGACGTAAGATGTTGAAAAGTAAAAGCGGTTTGGTCGTTGTACTTGCCACAGAAAACCCTCGTTTACCGTGGGCTACAGAGACAGATGACCTTTACATCATCTGCCCTATAGATCGCAAGGTCTTCAAGGGGGAACTAGAGTTACTTATTATAATTTTAAGTAGTCTGATAATCAGCATCTCGAAACCGTACTTCAAATTACGAGCCATTGAAAAATGTTGAAAAATGGCCTAAACTATTGAGAGAGCAAAGTGTAATGTTAATTCATTAATCCATTATTTATAATTGCAATCATCTCTCTAATCTATTAGATCTATATGGCTTCCTTCATTCGATGAATGCCTGGGCATTAATTCGGTGGTGTAGCTAGGGTGAGGGCGAAGAGGGGAGAGAATTTAAAAATACCCCGGGACCCTCACTTGAGGGGGGCCCCTAATTTTTTTTATTACAATAAAAATTAAATATTGTGCAAAATGCAGAGACCCCAAAATGGTCAAGCCCCCAATCGATGGAAAAATTTTTAGCTACCCCCCTGCATTAACTATGTTCGGAACGATCTTGCCCCCATCTCCATGGGACGGATGTGTCCAAAGGAAAAACTGATCCATTTGGCGGCGTTGCAGTCTGTGCCTTGATGGAGCACTGTGGTCGCCGGCTCCGATTTTGTTTTCAGGGTTGACGTCCGAAGCCTTTTTCATGTTTGGGTTTAGCTGGAAGGCGAGATTTGAATTCAGAGTTTCATTTTCGTAGCTACATAGATAGCCAACCAAGGCTAATGAGCTTCTTCTGTTCCAAGATTACTGGTTTAGGCGCCAGTTACCCCCCTTTGCCCCTTCCGTTAGTTCCGCCGGACCCAATATCTGAGCCACACATGAAGGCCAGTTGTTTGAGCTTATTTGCTTCCGTCGAAGCATGTAATTAACAGTGGAGGGCTTAAAATCATTACCACTTTTGGCAATAACTACCTCACGGGACCTCATTCTTTCTATTGCTAAAGAGAGAAAGAGAGAGAGAGAGAGAGAGAGAGAGAGATCATAGATATATACAATAAAGGTAGGACAGGAAGCGGGCCTCACTTCTGTCACTTTTACACCTTTACGCTGTCTCGGTCGTATGCTGTGCAGCTGTACTCTCGGAATGTACCCGTCCAACTTACACAGCATAACTCACAGACACACGTAATCATTTTGTGTGTAGACACAGACACACGTAAT
>JADKLZ010012084.1:0-10216 GCA_021533235.1 Biomphalaria straminea | reverse complement strand
AACCTAACCCGTCCTCTACACCTTGTAATCACACAATAATAATAATAATAGGCCTATACACGAATATTTTTTGAAGTCCAGTTCCTCTAATTAAAAAAAAAAGCTTTTGTTAGGAATTAATAAATAAAATTGACCTTTGTATTTTTCAAAATAATCAAATAATTTTATCAACAGCCTGTCTAATTTTGTGTTGTAATAATACTACTAATAGACTTAAGAAAGAAAACGGCTTTGTCTGAATCTATTGATGTAGATTAAGATGTAGATATAGTTAGGTAACTAATTCGCCTATGAAGTAATACACTTATCTTTATCCGTCAAACTCGAAAACAAAGCTCTATCGATAATGGTGACGATGATGATGGTGATATCTTTATCATCCCGGAAGAAATGTCTTTTCACAAAAAGATTACATCATTGTAGTGTACGTACATATAACTATCTCACGTAAACATTAGATGTGGAGTTCTAACCAAAATGCTGACTTTAATCCAGTGGCGTAGCTGGGGGGGGGAGGACCCACTTGAGGGGGCCCCCAAATGAGTGTTTTTTACTTTAAAAAATTAACTAGGCTATTACGCAAAAAGCAGGGACCCCAAAGAGGTCAAGCCCCTCTGGCCCCCAAACGATGGAAAATTCTTAGCTACGCCCCTGCTTTAATCTTATATTATAAAACACAGACTTCAAGAAAAAAAAAGAAGAATAGGAGAAGATCACACCCTACCCGTTTTCCTAGGTTAATCTGGCCATGCCCGTTAATCAATGACTCATGTACGCTGTAAACCATATAGCGCCTAATGTGTGCACACTGTCTCGTAACGTGCACTTCCCGGTGCACACGATGTTAAATACTAAGTAGAATAATTCATTCTTTTTTCATATCTTTGATGTAAATAGAACTTGTACGCTACTATATGTAAAGCGCATACACAATTCTTCACTTATACTATAACATATGGTTATATTTTACATTTTGCATCTTAGTTGTTTTTTTTCATCTTGTCTTATCAATCAACACGCCCAGACAGTGAACAGCCATTTTCATCACTGATCCTTATCTCGTATGATAAACGCATCAACTCGGAGAGCCTGGTCTGACAATCCGATAACTCTGACACATAACTATCATTGCTACTGGTGTTTGTTTTTTAGTATATTTTAAAAAGTTTATAGAATCTTTACCTTAGTAGCAGCATATACCAAAACTAATAATAAACGAGTTAATTAAAATAATTTATTTATAAAGCCTCATAAAGTCCAATTTAGTTAATTAGTGGGTGTATTAAATTCAAACGTATGTATATTGCCTTCAAGTGGTATGTCTCTTTATATATATATATAAGTACTAACAAAACTCGTAAAAAATTGGAAGTCATTGATAAATAAATTAGAAGAATTCTAAAAGATTACTGATTTCTTTGATCAAAATAACACGCAAAATACTAAAAAAAAAAAAAAACCTAAAAAAAAAACCTTATGAAAAGGAAAACTCTCTTAATCGCTACATTTTTGTTTCTCTCAATACTGCAATATTTATTTTCCCTTTTTCTATATAAAACAAAAATTTATTAACGCTAATCCATTTACTAATTGGTTAATTTTTTTTTATTGAATAATGTGTTCTCATCGACAAAAAATAACTGCATATTTTCAACTTCATTCTAGAATGGAGAGTGGGAGAGAGAACGTAAGAAATACTACCAGACAGACAGTTCATACAATAGTACGAAGTTACATTCATAAATTTAGCATAAAAATAAACCTTGAAGTAAAAATTGCAAACAATGATAAACAGGCCAACGTGATTTACAATGAACATTGATGGATCAAAATTTTAAACAAATATGGGTTGTTTTTTTGTTTGTTTGTTTTGAAATCGCCTGAATAGTTTTTTAATAGTATGTTATCCTTTCTTATCCTCCACTACTGACGATTTTATTTTTGTGTTATCAATTAGAGCCATTTGAACACGAGGAGACGATAATCGCACAGCAAGCAAATTCATGTGTCAATCTAGTTGAGCATGTAAGCAACAATTTCTGCTAAATCTTTGGCTTTCCATGCTGTAATAAAAGGAAAAGGAGCACTTGAACGAATTAGTCCTAGTATATGGAATAGGAAAAAAACTTTTGTCCCACTTCTAAAGTTCATACAAAATAACATACACCTATATAATAATATACACCGACAGATAATAGTAAGGCATTGCCAACAAGGCGAACAAAGACATATCACTCTCGTAAGTTCTTAAAGACAGCTGCGACCAACAATTTCACACATAAATAGCATGCGAAAAGACATAAACCATAACGTAAACAGAAAGTTATCCTACATAAATACCTCACCAAAAAACCAATAATAGCTATAACTACATAATCATAAAGTAAAACACCTCACCAAAGAAACTGTAAAATATGCAACATATCAAATACTCAATATCGAACGACTATGAGTAGATGAAGGGATCACCATGTAAATGTTAAATAACGAAGCATATACCTATTCTCTCTCTCACACACAGTCTCCTTCTCCTCCGATCGTGGTTATAATATTTTTTTTTAATTTGTTCTTCATTGATATTTTATTATCGAAGAAATATAAATGATTGTTACTGAACACAATTGATGAACTATACTGTTCATTTTACTCCCATGCTGTTTAAGAAGAACAGGACGAATCAATAACTTCAAGTTTTTTAGGATAAAACGTTTTTTTTATTCCTAAGTTTAGCTGACATTCTCAACTGTATTTAAATAGAAATATTTTAATACATAAATTTTATTTATGTGTGTATCTCTGTTTAGATTCCCATAGTGTCTAGATCTTATAACATTCTATTTTTATTGAACTAGGAATGGTTGTTTTAGTTTAGAATTTCAACATAAAGTAGGCAAATAATTATTTTATTTTTTAGATTTTAATTTCTCTGTTTAATAGTCTCTTTCAGTCTTGTACTATATTTTATTAGTCTACGAGGTACTAGGTCACAGCACTTTATCTTTCAGTATCTAAAGATATAAAAATGTTTTCTAGATGTCCCATGTTTCATAAGACTGTCATTAAGATTGGGTGAAGGTTAGAAACTCAGTAACAAAAAGATACTTGAAGTAAAAGTTCAACAAACCTGTTTTTCCGACGGCCGAACCGCCCAGAATGACAATTTTGGCATTTGTGAACCTTCTTTGTGACATGCTGTTTTTAGTCCACACCAAATGTCAGATATAATAACAATAATCAACAAAGGGAGGACAATCCGTATCCAACGACGCTCAAAATTCTAGGTGCAGAGTATTCGATACTTTTCTCTTAGTCCAAGATTTCCCGCGCACTGTATGGCCAGTGTAATGTGAGCCCGCTGGATCTAGCCTACATACGAGCAGGCAGACGTCATTGCATTGTTTTATTACGTCGAGTGCAGCCGAGATTATCGCGAATCGTGTTTCTACTCTCGTGCCGTAAAAAAATTCAAGTGTGCATTCTATCTGCTCGGATGTCAGTAGACGTTTCTATGTACCGTTAAGAAGAGATTGTCTAGCTGCGTCCACTGTAGTGGCACTCAGCTCTTACCTTTCAATATATATTAAATTTCAAATTGAAATTTCCGATTAAAAACAACCAGAGATTCTGTGTGGTTCCAAACTGGCAAGAATTACTTGTCAAATAATTGATTTGAGAATAATTAAAAAAAAAGGATCCGACAATTTCTCTACATTCCGAGATCTGCCAAAGTAAAGAATGCGGTATCATAAACCAATAATATTGTCATTTCATTTGCATACATGAAACTAATATCTAACATATACTGAAGTCAACAACTCTGTGTGTCCACGTTTCACATCAGTTGAACTAGTGCACAACAATTGGTCAAGGAATGTACTACTTTCCAAAACAAGATCCACGTATACAAGTTGTAATAAAGAAACAAGAAGCGATGCGCTTAATATTAAGTAACAAAGATACATCTACATAGAGGAAGTTTCGAAGTTCACACAAAGAAGTGAACCCAGAGACATACACAAGTTCATCAACAGACGTGTAGAAAGAAGAAATGTATTTTACAGGCAAAATGCAGTCACTACCTTTTTTTTTTCCCTCCTTTTAAAAGGGTGAATAATAATTAAAAAAAAGAACGTGATATTGGGGAGGGGGAGGGAGGGAGAGAGAGGAAAATGGAAAACGAAATCTCAGACGACAAAATAAATAAAAAAAAGCAGTACCAGAGAGTGAGCGAGAGGAAGCAGGCCGGAGCAGACGACGTAATTTTTTTTATGGATTCAGAGGTGCCACGTTTATTTCAGGATGCAATACGTGTTATATTTGTTATTATAGGTAATACATGTACATAGACCAGTGTGTTTGTAATACATGTACCTAGACCAACAAGTTTGTAATACATGTACCTAGACCAATAAATTTGTAATACATGTACCTACACCAATATTTTTAAATATTTTCATATTTTATTGGTAAGGGGCATAGTACTAGGGTTTTGAAATGAAAAATTCTAATGTCCTGTAATTATGTATGTACTATTATAATACGTAATACCAATATATATATATTGTCTTAATATTGTCTTAATCTCTAGCCAAATTTAAATTATTGTACTTTTACACACAAAAGTTATAACTTCAAACTAGAGTTTTCTCAATGCTACCAACGAGCCAGTTATTTTGTCCACAACGATATACAGCGACTATCAAATTTCTAGGAAAATCGTTAGAACCGTTTTCGAGATTTGTGTATATGTTTTGGCCACCCAGCAGTTTTCAAGCTTAGTTTTTTTGTTTACATGAAGTCACGAGCTGAAGAGAGGCATTGTTAAAAATAAATTACGTTTTTTAGACATTGTGATCTATATTGCAGACGATGTTAATGTGGACCTCGATTATCGAGGATTACATGTGGGCAGCATATTGATCAACCATCTCTACTTTACCACTTCAAAGATTCCAAAACTAAAATCTAAAATATAGTGTAAAGCTGCAAATAGCTTTTTAGTCATAGAGTATAGTGTAAAGCTGCAAATAGCTTTTCAGTCATAGAGTATTGTGTAAAGCTGCAAATACTTTTCAGTCATAGAGTATAGTCTAAAGCTGCAAATAGCTTTTGAGTCATAGAGTATAATGTAAAGCTGCAAATAACTGTTCAGTCATAGAGTATAGTGTAAAGCTACAAATAGCTGTTCAGTCATATGGTATAGTGTAAAGCTACAAATAGCTGTTCAGTCATATGGTATAGTGTAAAGCTACAAATGGAGGAGATCAGAAAATGGACCTCATTCACCTATCGTAAACAAACAATATTTAGCCACGTGATAATATTGATAAAACAACGATAAAAGCGTATCACGTGACAGTCTTAGTGTATTACGTAATTTGTATAGAAAAGATAGAGAATCAAGTGGCTGAATGGTGTTTTTTTTTTACGATTGCTAAATGAGGTCCATTACATTCTAAAGTTAAAAAAAAAATTTGCACAAAAGCTCATATAACTTTTAAAAAAAAAAAAGCTTTTTAATATTTCTTTTTTTTTATTCTTGGTAGACCGGTGTCATGTAGTCGACATCTATTGTTTTGTGCACAAGTCAAGGTCAACTAAAAAACCCAACAGTTATTTTTAGTTATGTTCCAGGAATGTTGGTCACGTGATCTGGAGACGTCGGTATTCAATTTGATTGGTTGAAATGGATTAGCTGAGAACGAGGCTTGTCGGCAGAGCTAGCTCATGTCAGTCGGGGCTTAGAATCTGTTGAGGTCAGTCGCATAATTTTTGTAGATCTAATATTTAAGAAAAAGTATGTCTTTGTTGATTCTCAAGTTTTATTAATATTTAATATCAGGTGGCCGAGCCTTGCTCGGTTAAATAATTTTATATACCCGAAGTCATTTTTGGATTTTTTTTTATAATTACGAAAATGAACGATTGGATAAAGACTACTAATTCGAAAAATTTCTTTAGTATTCTGTTTGTTCTATATGTAAATTGGTACGTTCAGACATTTAATTTTGGAATTAGTATATTCAATTATGGCTTTAGTACGAAACATCGAGTGACGCAAATTTCTACGTTATTGGGTAAAACTTCAAAGACTTTCTTACAAGCCAATAATAGTAGGCCTACGATAGTTTTACGATAGTTTTACGCTGTCTAGACTGTAGGAGGACTTAAGAGACTTGATATTTAATCGCCATGTACAATTACATATAGAACAAACAGAACACTAAGACTGTCAGACCATAAGAAGTTCATACCGGCTTTTGCCATCCATCTATCCCAGTGGTGCTACTGGTGCTACAGCCCATGGAAGGATATGGCCTGCTTTTACACATCCCTCCATTCAGATATCTTCTAGGCCTTTCGTCACCACACCCTAACCCCATGTTTTTTACTAAAGTTTATAGTTAAATCAAAAGTGGCTGCAGCGTACGCAAACTCGTTGACCGCTTAGAATATTGTGTGTTGGTTTCCTTTTCGAGTCGATGTGAAGCTCGAAGTCGCAGATCCTCAAGTTTCCTTAAACGCTCCTCAGAATTTTCTAGCTTAAAGATATTACTAATGATTGCATTTGCTATAGCTGAAGATGCTCTGGGATTTATCGTATTTGAAGACTGATGAGTCACTGGAGACAGGCAATTTATCGAGGTTGAAGGCTGGTGAGTGACTGAAGACTGGCAATTTATCGAAGTTGAAGAATGGTGAGTGACTGAGGACGGGCAATTTATCGAAGTTGAAGGCTGGTGAGTGACTGAAGACAGGCAATTTATTAAAGTTGAATCCAGTTCATTTAAAATCAAAGAAAGGCGAGGGACTTTAGCTGGATCAGCGTCATCGTTTCCTTCTCTTGAATCTTGGTTGAAGTTGAATAACTGGCGTTTTCTTGGCCGCGGCATCTTCCTAGTAGCAATAGTTTAAATAGTTTTTTTTTTATTTTAAAACAATACAATTGGTATACTATATTATACTACTGAACATTAAAATTACGAATAATAACGTTATGTCAATAAAATATTAACTTCACGTCAATAATAATAATAATAATAATAATAAAATTATTATGTTTATATAAATAATGTTTGTCTAACTGAATCTATATAAAAGACCTTCTAAAAAAAAACAAAGATTTAGATCGAACAAAATTATAATAATACTAGTCGACCGGCGGCATAGCATACGCCGCTATTTTCCCGGGCAGGCCTGAGGCACTGCAACATATGTGACCACAGTGGGTATCGCACTTTCTTTGGACCCGTGCTAATTTTTAGGTGTATAAATTATTAAATTGAACCATTTTATAAAACATAACAGATTTCCCGCGGCTTCTTGATTGACCAGGAGCCCCCTGGAAATCTCCTGAAATGTTATTAAATGCTATGCCGCCGGTCGAAAAAGTCCTGGAAAATTCCGGACATTATTAAAATCTTTTTAAAGTAAAAAAAAAAATGCTATGCTATTTTGTGAATGAAAATAGTGCGGATTTGGATAGGCTATTATTTCCCATTCGATTCACACCATGTTGCGCCATGGGATCTTCCCATTTGCTTGTTATAAGTAAAAATGCGTGAATTCATGAATGAAAAATACTATGAATGGAGATTAAAAAAATGGCTAATTGACCTTAATTTACGCGATATAAAGAATAAAGCTGCACTCATGTAACAATGCTTAAGAAAAACAAATTTGAATGTTAATTTGATTAAATGGACTATAATTAGTATGTTCATGTGCTAAAGCATAAAACTATACTTGCGAAGAGAAGTTATATAATCTTCTTAGAGTTGAATTCGAGTTTTAGATCTATATCTAGATCTAGGAACAGATTTTAGATGTATAAATTATTAAATTAAACCATTTTATAACATATAACAGATTTCCCGCTGCCTCTTGATTTACCAGGAGCCCCTGCGACGATATCTCCTGAAATGTTATTAAATATAGACCTACGAAAAAGTCCTGGAAATCTCCGGAAATTATTGAAATCTTTTGTAATTCAACAGTAGAGATATATATATATACATGTGTTTTCACGAAGTTACTTCCTTTTCCCGGTCTATTGATTTCTTTATGTGTCTATGCTATTTTGTGAATGAAATAGTGCGGTGCGGATTGGGTCCATGCACACCGTGGTGCGTGCGCCATGGGATCTTGCCTATTTACTTGTTGTTGTTGTTGTTGCATTGTGTTTTTGTTGCCGGTCTGACCTAATTCTTTTGAGAAATATAATATAGATTTGTCTTCTATAAATTTAGAGTGGAATTGGCAATGCTGTTACATCTAGATCTAGTCTAGGAAAAAAAGCGATTGAAATCTGGCTGAAATCCTATAGCTCAGACGTAGACGTCTAGATCTATTTGTTTTCTTCTAGAAATTACAACAGAAAACCTATTAGATTATTATTAGATCTCTTCAACGCCGCAAACCTCCTGCTATTAGGGAAGAATAACGGCGAGCAACATGGCGGTTTTTTCGACGGAGAACTGAGAATCTAGTTGTAAGTCTAGAATCAAGACCTAGATCTAGACGTAGATTGTTTGTTTGTTCTTTTAGGCCTACATGTTTCGGATGTTCCTTCAGAGTTGAAGATAGTTACTTCCTAGTCCAAACCTCCCGCAGGACGACGGGGGATGGGAGCGGGCAGGGTTTGAACCCGGGACCATCGATAAATCCAAACGACAGTCCAGCGTGCAAACCGCTCGACCAGGCAGACATCCAGATTCCAGATTCGGCGTCCATATCTTTCTTTTCGGCCTACATTATAGCTAATTAAAAATATACAATTAATCAAATTCTTATTTTAACGTGCCTTATAATAAAGGGATCAAGCGATTAATTTGTAGAAACACTTGGAAACACTTGAGCGTCTTCAGATAACCACGTGCTTGATTGATGTTCACTGTTTTAAACCTTCAACTACGGTGCGCAAAAGTTGTCTATTCATTCATTCAAACGCGATAAAACTTGTTGCAAAGAAATGCTTTAGTGAACGGCTGTAAGCCAGTGACGTAGGAGGTGTACTTTTTTTTTTTTTTTTTTTTTTTGGGTGGCCTTTTAGGTAGGGGGGGTGACGTTTTTTTCTCCTATTGCGATCTTGGGTTAGTCGTATCTTTCATAAATTTTCCATGTCATTCATAAAACCTTCAAACCAAAATAAATTGTTCGATAATGAGACATTTTTCAAACCGATATAACGGTCAAACTCGAGTTTTCCCGATGTGGCCAATGAGTTGAGAATTTTTTTCTCACTAACATTTTGAAATTTTAAAGAAAATCGTTAGAGCCGTTTTCGAAATAGAAGAAATATATATATATATATATAATATCAGGTGACCGAGCCTTGCTCGGTTAAATAATTTATACTAAGAAAGGTTATATACAACTGCTACTGATGCTACAGCCCATGGAAAGATATGGCCTGCTCTTACACATCCCTCCATTCATATATCTCCTGGGCCTTTCGTCACCACGCCCTAACGGTTTAGATATCTTGTTCAGTGTGAGAAAGTAAGGAGCAGTAGAGCAGCTGTGTAATCACCATTTCCTTTGTTTTGGTACGGGACATTAGACACTGAAGCATGAACACATGGTCATAATTTTACCAGCAAAATTATAATTATAATAAGGCTTGACATCAAATCCGAAGATTGAGCAATCTACACCGCTCTACGCAATTAAAGTGTAAACAATTTATTAAGCACTTAAAACGCAATAACTAATCATACATCGGTACATTTAATTTCATTACTTTCCTTCCATAGTTCTATAATAAATCAATCTTCAATAAGATGGTGCGCAAATGTTTAATTAGGTCCATTGATACTTTAAAACTCGTTCTTGTTTGCATTGTTCTATGGTAAGCCTAGTGACGTAAGCATTTCTTCCCGTTTACGTCATGAAAAACTTTCATTCATAAATTTTCCATTTCATTCATAAATTATTCTGACCAAAATTAAATTGAGACATTTTCATATCGAAATAACGGTCGAACTCGAGTTTTCCCAATGTGGCCAATGAGTTGAGATTTTTTTTTTCACTAATACGCACATACCTTGAAATTTTAAAGAAAATCGTTAGAGCCGTTTTCGAAATAAAATTTATAAATAAATATATATATATACAAGAATTGCTCGCTTAAGAGTATAGGATATAATATCAGGTGGCCGAGCCTTGCTCGGTTAAATAATTTCATATACCCGAAGTCATTTTTGGATTTTTTTTT
>JADKLZ010012074.1:41494-54030 GCA_021533235.1 Biomphalaria straminea | reverse complement strand
GGGATCCATAATTCATTTAGTGTCACTATGGGATCCATAATTCATTTGGTGTCACTATGGGATCCATAATTCATTTGGTGTTACTATGGGATCCATAATTCATTTGGTGTTACTATGGGTTTGTATACAACATTTTTTTTTTATTCCTTATAGCCTCTAATAAAATTAGTAATGTGATCGCCGCGGGGGGAGTCATTAGGAAACGTCCAGAGACGCCCATGGAAAATGGTGAAGAACCAGCATCGAAGCGTATCAGGCTGTCCACTAATAATGTCAACAATTTCAGGGCCCGCCCTGTAAGGAACGCAAAGCAAGTATGTTTCCAAGTAGCTTGAAGTTTATTCGACAGTAATCTAAGTATTAGAGATAATAATCAAATAAACGGTGAAACCCGTTAATATGATCCTTTTTTGAACACTTATATTTTTTTTAATCCATTTAACAGTTCTTAACAAAACTGCACAAATTTCTGCTTTTCAAATTGTTTGTTGTAATGTATATGCTGTAAAGCCGTTATGGAATGTTATTTTGTATGGCTTGGTTTCCAAACCGGGGTTCACTGCTTCGGATCCTAATAAAGACTGGGATTTTTTTAATTTCGGGATGTTTGGGTGTCCCTGAGTCCACCGAGCTCTAATGAGTATCTGACATAAGTTGGGGAAACGTCAAGACGTCGTCATTAACGGTTGGCCACAGAAAAGATGACCTTTACATCATCCGCCCTATAGACCACAAGGTCTGAAAGGGGAACCTAGATATACTGTAATTAATTTAGAACTGCTTTTTCTTTACCATCAGAATTGATGCGACGTTGACCTGGTTTAGAAACCTGTACTTAAACTAAAAGACTTATTTTAAATATTTTATATATTTAAAGATAATTATATTATGCGCCAAACACACCAAAGCATGGCGGGGTTGCTAGCAAACTTTTAACCCGAGTTTGTCTGGACGATGGTTCAGAACGCATACCAAACGACCAAAGAGGCATCTGACCAGTGAGCCATTAGACAACCTATAAGGTTAAAAGCGATTATACAGGGAACAGGCTAAACTTTCAAATAACTACCTGATAAGAATAGAAGCCACAGCACAACCTCAATGGATAACCTGACAGGGTTTAAAAACAATGAAACAAGAAAGTACATAACCTCTGACTCTTATTTGGACTTTGAAAAATCCTGCGTTTTTTTTTTTTAATATAGGGCCCAAATTGGTCCCTTCGTAAGTTTGAAAGTTAAGATATTTTTTTGTTCATGCTAAATATTGCTGTCAGTTCCTACGTCATATCTTATATTGCCACAGGCAAATCGGCCCTGCATAATGTGATAGAAGAATAGTGTGTGCTCTGCGGAAACCGTAAATCGAGTTTTTATATACATATTGAAAGATTTATTGTCGACATGTGTATGGTAATGAAGGAACTGAATAAAAGAATTGTTTTAAAGTATCAACTTGCCACTCTGCCATTATTCTTTCCTTTCAAGTGCACTTTGTAAAAATGATGTTAGTCTGCCAAGGGGCATCACTTATATCTGTGATGCACCATATTCGGCCAGCGAAGAGACGCAATCGAACCCCGGCACACTTGTGTACAGAGAACGGAAAAGATTGGCCTTCACTGGCAAAGGTCATTTACACACAAAAGGTAGCCATGTGTTACAAGCAGACCCAGGCGCACTTAACACGGCTGGCATGTTGGGCTGTAACCGCGTGGTGGCTGAGTGGTCAAAATGATTGGCTTCCTAACCAAGAGGTCTTTGGTTCAAAACCCAGCTAAGGCTGACATCTTGATTTTCTGGATTGTTAACAGTGGCCATGACAAACTTATTAACAGTGGCCATGACAAACTTATTAACAGTGGCCATGACAAACTTATTAACAGTGGCCATGACAAACCTGTTAACAGCGGCCATGACAAACTTGTTAACAGTGGCCATGACAAACTTGTTAAAAGTGGCCATGACAAACTTTTTAACAGTGGCCATAACAAACCTTTTAACAGTGGCCATGACAAACTTGTTAACAGTGGCCACAGAAAAGATGACCTTTACATCATCTGTCCTATAGATCGCAAGTTCTGAAAAGAGAACTCTATTGATCATGCGCTACTCTCTTTGTAAAAAAAAAAAGTATAAACATTTTTTGCGTTTGATTATTTGTTTTAAAAGATAGGCTTCTTTAAATCCGGTCTATTTTCGGTTTTAATGCCATTTATCTTTTCTTTGACCTCTAGGTTCAACGTAACACAAGAGGCAACTGGGCGCGACTGCCATATGTCGTATTGAAGGAGATTTACTCTCTGCTTCCCAACAAGGATCGCTACAACATGTCCTTGACCTGCCGAGCTTGGGGTGACCCCCTGACGACACCCTCAATCTGGAGGAGCCTTAAGTTTAAGCTGGACAGAATTGAAGACGGAAGGACGGAGCAGTTCGTTAAGAAGGTGTTGCCCTATTCTGTGAGGTACCTCAGCATCGACTGCGCAGGTGAGTCTTTTAAGATCAAGCAGCCAGAGGCGTGGCTAGGGTGGGGGCAGGAGGGGGAGAATTTGAAAATTTCACTTGAAGGGGGCCCCCAAATGAGTGGGTTTTTTTTTTTACATTAAACGTTAAGTATTATGTCAATCCCCCAGGCCACCAAACGGTGGAAAATTTCTAGCTACGCCCCTGTAAGCAGCTATTCTAATGTTAGACGCTTCCACGCTGTGTCTTATGCAGATAGGTGAAACGGAGGTAACTCTCAAATAAGGAAATAAGAACACAGGGGAAAGGCCGACAACACAAGTTAGTCAACGCTGATAGCGAATGTCGAACAAGACGTTTAATAATAACTTAGGGAACAGTCAAATGTCGTCAGGCTAAATCTCTACGTCCATAAAACCTGACTCTCAGTCTAAAGCTGTCAAAAGTAGTCTGCTTTCGATTCGCTATTTTTCCTAAAATCCTAGTCTTGTTTTTACTATTCACGTCATGGTCTCCAAATATTGTCCCTTGCTATGAAACAAACAAATAACTACTCCCTAACAGTGTCATAACACTGATAATCTGTTAGAACTGCTAAGTTGGTTTCATTCGTTGGATCTTATTACTCTCAGATAAGAGGTTATTGGTTCAATAGACTTTATCCATGAAAACTTTGACCAAAGTAAACAAAAAACCTTTTTTTTTTTGATCTTCTCTATGTACACGAGTCCAGATGCTGAATGGGGGGTTGCACTAATAAACAGTTTACTAAGTAAGACGTGCATCAACCTCCCCTTTTTTGTTTCTTTCTTCTTGGTTTCAAATTTTCATACTCATCTGTAAAACTTAAAATAGCTAGCATCTTTGTGTTACCGTTATCTTAAGTAGAAGGGGGGGGGGAGAGATGCCTAAGTCAGCTGTCTTCTTTTTCCAGAACCTCACGAGTCTAATCTGAGTTCTATAACAAAACGAGGTTTCAAATGTATGAAACTTAATTAATTGCTTAGGTTCTGGGGGGATAAAATGAAAATAAAAAAATATATTTTTGCTAAATAATTAACAGCTGCAGCTAAGATTATAGAATTGCTTACTAAGGTGCTCGCTAAGAAAGATTTTTTTATAGATTCGCCATTTGAGCGCAGAATTTCGTGGGGAAAAAAATAATTCTATTCCACCTTTCAGGATATTTTTTTTGCTTATCCTCGCATTGGCGGTATGAAACTCTTTTTTTTTTAAATCTTTATATAAAGTATGAATCAGTGGCGTAGCATCCATGGCGCGAAGGGGTTCAATGAACCCGGGCCCACAACCATTCGAGGCCCACTGCGCTTTGGCCCATGACTAGTTGAGAACTTGGGGATGACACCAAAGTGAAACAAAATAAATGCACGTTTGTAAAAACCGATCAAAAAATAGAATCTAAAAAGCTCCATTAAAATATTCTGAATTTAGTCTCAAAATATATAACATGCAAAAGCCAGTGTTTTAACTCTTTCTTTACTAATCGACGATACCATCGTTGATTTTCATCGATCAAATTTAATAGATGTTTTTTTTTAAACTTGACTTTGAATTTCATTAAAAAAAGCATGCCTTTCATTCTAGACCAAATACAACATTTACTAACAACAAAACTATTGAAGCCCAATCATAACAGGGGTAGTGAAATAGTAATGAGCAAAATAAGGCATTCCTTCAAGCGTGGAAAAATAATAACGGAGAGAAAGAGTTAACCTTTAATGTAAGGATTTGCTTTTCATTAGGTATAGCCTCAATCGTGCATTTTAAATGACAATCATTTCCTTATCATCCCATTCTTTTTTTTTTCCTTGTCTGTTCATAAAACTATTGGTAGTATTACAGGAATGGGGGTGGAGGGGTAGAGTTTAGTTAAGAAATAGGTATAATACTGGATGTCACTAATTACATTTTCGATACAGCTGCAAATTATTCATTTTTCTTAAAGCTTTATTTTTTTAAATTTTGTTTGTATTTTTAGTATGTGAAATCCACCTTTTATTGTGCTTATTGCCCGTTGTTCGGTTTCTAAATAAAGTCTGACAGACCAGACATAATATAAAACAAAAAAGTTATATTCAAAAATGTAATAATAATCTTCATGCTCTTAATACGCATACTTATATTGTTTCTGTACAGTTATAGGGGGGGTGAATGGTTAAGCGCTTGGCTTCCGAACCTGAGGTCCTGGGTTGGAATCCAGGTGAAGGCTGGTATTTTGAATTTTCGGGATTTTTAGGGCGCCCCTGAGTCCACCCAACTCTAATGGGTACCTGGCTTTAGCTTGGGAAGGTAAAGGCGGTTGGTCGTTATGCTGGCCACATAACACTATGCTCGTTAGCCGTTGGCCAAAGAAACAGATGACCTTAACACCATCTGCCCCATAGATCGCAAGGTCTGAAGGGGACACTTTACTGTTATAGTAAACATATTGTTTCATTATAAAAATATTTTTGTAACTCTAACAGACCACTGAGATTTCCGGATGATATAGGATGGAGGTCCTTTGTCTTGGGTTCTTAAGAGGAAACATTTTAAACCCTTAAATTATTTTTTTTTTTGAATATTTGATTTGAGACAAATTTTCAAGATTTAGGTAAATTGACTTTGGCATCATTTTCCGGACCTTTGCTTCAGTCTACTCGACGTTCATGATGGAAATCATGGATTATATTTTTGAAATTATTGCCTTCACAAAATGTGTTTTTATAAAATATTCTTTGTATTATTATTGATATGAAATAATGTGTTATGTGTTTTCTTTGAAATAAATTTAAAAAAAAGAAGAAAGCCAAAAAATAAAAGAGGTGAAAGAAATACCCCCCAAAAAAGGCAAGAAACAAGACTAGAGCCCAAGGAATCCTATGAAGAAAAAGCTAATGCTGAGGTTAACCCGACATAACCGGAAATCATAATCAATCTTAGATTATATATATTCCTCATGAGCTCACTGCAATGCTGTTTGGCTTCAGTCTTGGGTTGACGATAAGTGAAAATCTGAAAACCGTATCGGTCTGTCCAATTGTGGAGTTACCTGAAGTCCAGGAACATCGTTGATTGGCACAGCTTCAAGTAAAAAGTAAAGTTCCCCTTTCAGACCTTGTGGTCTATAGGGTAGATCATTTAAAGGTCATCTGATTCTGTGGCCTACTGTTAACGAGGGTGTCATGTGGCCAGCACAACGACGACCAACCGCCTTTACTTTTTCCCCAACAAATGTCAGGTACCCATTAGAGTTGGGTGGACTCAGAGGCACCCAAGGATCTCAAATAAAAATCCCAGCCTTCATTAGGATTCAAACCCGGGACCCACGGTTCAGAAGCCAAGCGCTTTACCGCCCAGCCACCGCGCCTCCGCAGCCCTTAGTGTTGGACATAAAACTATCAGATCAATAGGACTTCAAGCTGATCTATCAGATGGTAAACGATCCGACAAAATCATTAACTATGAATTATTTTGGATCTTCGCTCTTTGTAATGAACTTGAAAAACTGATCCACTCGCTAATGCTCCTATATCTGCGACTATTACCTTATAATTGATGATTTCCAGCGGGTATATTACAATGAATAGTGTATTTGATCATGAACTATATACAACTTCTCAATTACCTTGACTGCTCAACAGTATTATATGCACATATATCTGCCACTATGAATTTTTAACTGATGATCTGCAGCGCAGCAGATATGTTACATAGAACAATGTAAATGATCATGAACTATATACAATTTTTCAATAACCTTGACTATTCAACGTGGATGCGTGTACACGTTTGTCTTGTGTGTTTTGTAAGTGAAAGTATAATTTGAATAAATGTAACAAAAGTCTGAGATCTTTTCAGTCTGTGGTGTTTGTAACAACTCCAGGACCTCTTGGTGTCAAATGATGAAGATTAGTTGTACCGGGGTTTCATTGATGGAAACATTATGCTTGAGCAATTCCTCATGAGCTCACTGCAATGCTCTTAGCATTCAATTTTGATTTGATGAAAGGTTTTCTTTTGACAATGTAAAACCTTTTGAACTGCTGAATTAAATAAAAGAGGACAGGTTAACATCTCGAAGCTGGTGCATTTCTGCCAAGTTGTGGAAATTTCTCCGTTGGTGATGTGGACAAACGGTCAGGCTGATAAAGTTCCTTTATACCTGTATACAATGACGACAAACTCACGTCTTATCCGCAACATGATGATGACTGAGTGATGTCCAGGAACATTGTTTGCGTTGATTAGCCCAGCTTCAAATATATAGTGTTGGACTTAAAGTATAGAACAATAGGAATTCAAGCTGATTTGTCAGCTGGTAAACACACCAACACAAACATTAAGGATTGTGTTTCCCGGATTTTTTTTTCTCGGCTTTCAGGTTCCCATGGAAACTGGAGATGGCTGCCTTCGGGAGAATCCCTGTTTCATCGTTTGGCATGTGAGGACAAGTATAATACATGTGTTCGTACATGTGTCTACAACAGAGAGAAATAGCCATGATGTCTACAGCCGGAAATAGGACAACCTAATGAATTAGGAACAATTGCTGGGGAAGCATGATATTACTTGTCGGGAAAGACCATGAAATTTGTTTTCTTTGTTTTTGACAATGTAAAACATTTTGAACTTCTGAAAAAAAAGATGACATCAAAGATGGTCAAGATGGGAGGCAAATGTCTGTCACTCATGAACCTGACTGCTCCCTTGGTTGCCATGAGCCGATTGTGATACAAGGTTTTCTCCGCCGGATTCAGGCCGGGGTTTCGTGACAGATAGGAGCCAGACCTTATTTCCCTGATTACTTTTGTGATTCCGATTTTGATTCTATATTCAAATTTGAAACCAAAGCCCAAGAGATACAAAACGAGATATTTGACATGATGGGCAATGCAGTGCAGGCAAAAATATAGGTACTTTAGAAATTCCATTCAACACCATTTGTCTCTTTCATAAGTGACAGCGCTCAAGACAAATAAAACGTTAATATCAAATTCGTATTTTTCGATACTGCTAGTGATCTCCGATGACGCAACATCCAAGAAATACAATTAGATAGTCATTTCTGTGTTTTCGTATTTGTGAGAATCAGGCGTTAGCAGTATTAGCTGAACAAATGCTCCTAGTAATAAAAAATCCCCTTTTATCCTCAAATGAACTGCTAGTCTAAAGCTATGAAAGTGCTTCCAATATGACTGGATACTTGAATGACCTTTGGGGATTGCTGCTTCAAAAGAGGCCGCTAGCGCATTTAGAAATAGATGCACTGGTTTCTTACTTTGTTACTTAGAAGGCTAGAGAAGTAAAAATTCGATCTGTTTACTTTGAAATATTGGACGTAGATCTAGTTACTATCTTGTATCAATGTTTCAAAATTTGACACCTAGAAGTGGTTTAGAAATGTAAATAAGTAGAATGGGAACTTCCACTCATAAAACATTTCTTTATATATTTGAAACTCCACCCACTAGTTTAATGCTGTTATAAATTATACAAACATTGACTTTTAATTCGTGTTGGAGTTGTAACGAGCTCAAACGTGATAGGATTATTTAAAAAAAAACTACTCTATTTACATTTGAATGTGTTTTGGTCACTGTACCGACACATTCAGAGGACTCAATTGTTTTGTCATGCATCGTAGCTATTTGTCTTTTTGAGGGGGCCCAACGAGATAGTCTTGAACCCGGGCCCACGGGTACCTTGCACTGGTATGAATACAAATGTTTAATTGCATATACTATACCTGTTTATACTATATGCTATGTACTACATTTCTTTTCTGACAGAAGCAAAAGAAGCTGTAATCAAAGAGAGAGAATCCTTGGCGTATTTGCTCGCGCTAACACGCTACTTTGTAGACCAGAAGACGAACAAGCTGGTGTCTCTACGGCTGGCCAACATGAGCCGAATTGTAGTTCGGTTGACCAAGTTCAGCAAACATAAAGATCTCATATTTACGCTGCGTCGCTTCCTAGAAATACAAACACAACTGAAGGTCTTGAATTTGTCCTGCGCTGGTTTTACGCTGGAGCAAGGTGGGGATTTTGACTATTTATTGAGCTAATTAAAAGTAGAATTACGTTTGATTATTTGTGTGTTTTGAAAGCTTAAGAAGTGAAAAGAGGAAAGTTAACTAACATGTTTAGATTTATTGGTTACAACAGTGATGCACGAACTACAGCCCGCGGGCCAGATACGACCCTCGTCATGGTTCTGACTGGTCCGACAAAACATCGGCACAAAATGTGTAAAAAAAAAAAAAAGTTATAAAAACTTAATGGTGGAAAAAAATTATTTTCTCCATATAACTCAATATAAGTACTCTCACTTTTTCTTTCATGTATTTCATACTAATCTATTGTCTTGTATTTGTTGTTTTTTTCGGTCACAATAATTGACAGTTATTTTAGAGTCTTGGACGATTCCGTGGATGTCTAAATCATTTTGGTTCGGGCACTTTTAAAAGCAACATGATAGGTGCCACTCTATGTAACATTTGCACATTAATTAATTCATTCATTCATCAAACTCTATTTGAGTGAGGGCTTGAGAGGCTTAAATCGTCTCTTGCAAAAGCCCTGGACAGAAACCCTGCTGTCTTGCGTAGTGCATAGGCGTCACCATACAGGTCGAGAATTTTTGGTTTCCCAGACCTATCGAGGCGGAGATCAGCATATCTGGAGCAGTCAAACAGAATATGAGGTACGGTTTCATCTTCTTCCCCGCAGCGGGGGCACCGTGAGTCGAAATTTGGCCATAGCCGTGAAAAGTCTGAGCCATCAGGAAAGTGGGCTGTCCTGCACTGTGCTATAATAGCTTGCTCAGACCTGGACAGCCTCCACCACGAGGAAGTGCGTTCAGGGCGCCTCATTGCACATTAATGAACTGGGTGTGTATGAAACTATAATTGGATATTGAAACTTCCAGAACAAGTGAACATATCTTTATTAAATATAGATGATTAACAAGCTAACATGCTTGATTTGTACAGAAATTTGGCTTTTTTAAAGAACATAACATAAAAAAGGCATTCTAAAACCAACTATTACAAAGATATGGAGGCATTTTTGGTTTGAGCCACTTTAAAAAGATCGCTAAGTTACGCCTAGAATTGGTGGATTGAGGACTCAAAAACCGACCCTGTTTCATGCATGTGGCGCGGGGACTGGTCAGAGAGGCGAATCTGCCGGTGGAGCGGGCTGCTCTATCCCCGTCCGGTGCCTTCTTTCCGATGGAGGCTCTTGGCACGATCACGATTCGGAGGAGTCTGATTGACACTACAGTAACCAAACAGGACAACCCAACACGGCTACTACAAGCAGCCAGGGAGACTATAGCATCATATCCAGCCGGAGTGACCACTATCTACACAGACGGCTCTGTGCGGATGCTCGAGGGAACTATGAAAGCGGGGTACGGTGCTGTAGTTCGACTCGCTGGCAATCCCGAAAGATACGAGCTCATGGGCCCTTGTCCAGGGAGAAGCAGCCTCGAGGCTGAGCTGGAGGGGATATTCCAGGCACTTGTCTGGGTGGAACGGAAGGTGCGAGAGGGAACTGCGTTACCGAGCGATGTAGTTCTCTTCACGGACTCGGTGTCCGCTCTTGAGGTCCAAGAGAGGCTTGACGACGGTGTTAGAAGGGTTTGGGACGTACTCACGGTCGGAGAGCGTCTCCAACGATTCGGTGTGAATGTCACTCTGCAATGGGTGCCCGCCCATTGCGGGTTGGTCTGCCACGAGCTGGCGGACCACCTCGCGAAAACCGCGGTTGTGAACGAGCAGGAGGATGATGAATCGTGCACTTATGTTAGTGCGCGGGCCCTCGCCGACAAGAAATTGTTGGCAAGTTGGTATCATAGCTGGGACTCTTCGGATAAGGGACGTGAGCTTCATAGAGCAATGAATAGACCAGACAGAAAGGATGCATGGTGGCGGTTGGGTCGAGCAGAGCAAGCGATTCTTGCTCAGTTCCGCACAGGGCACTGTCCGATTGGCGCGTATTTCGGACGGTGGAGGGAGAACTACGATACGAGGTGCCGCCATTGCATGGAAGACGATGAGACCGTAGACCACATTCTGCACGAATGCCGGGTCTTGCATGAAGGACGATTTGGACAAAGTGTTGGAGAAAATACTGGTGCGCGTAAGGCATTAGGGTTGTCCTTGTACGGGGATAAGGCAACCTTAAGATTCACTGCTCGCTTCCTCTCACGTGCTCTAAGGGAGTAGCTCTCAGCATGTTTATTACCAATGGGGTTTCTGACTCGGTGGATTGAGGAAAATATTTACTAACAAGTTAATAACTGATTAGGTTGTAATGGAGGCTAAAGAGCTGCTCACGTGTGAATACGAAAAAATGAAGCATAAAAAAAATGCTTGCTAGTAGTGATGGAATAAAATCGGCCTGAAAAAAATGCAGTTGTAGTTGCTTAGCCTTTCAGCCATTACTATTGCAAAACGAATGGACGACGTTTGTGGTAATCTCCATTCAAAAATAAATGACAGAGCATCAGATTTCGAAATCATTTCTATTGCCGCTGAGGAGTGACACCAACTGGAACTTGTTGACTTACAAAGCCAGACTGCCCTGTTTTAAGACACCTAAAACCCTTGTTACGTAATTGACTGATGGCTGTAAGTAGGGCTTGTTATAAACTATTTAAAATGGTTTAGTTTGTATTTCATTTTCCTGTATTTTTTTATTAATGTGGCCCGCGACACGAGTGTCAGAAATTAAAATGGCCCGCAGGCTGTACAAGGTTGGGCATCATTGGGTTATAAGATATTAAGAACATATATTTCTATGGTTAACAAAGACCAACTTTATAGGCCTACTCTGTGGCATTTTTACGTCTCGAGATTGGATCTTTTCCCTTTGCAACCTCTTCTGTGACTTAAAGAGGCCAAATCCTCGATACACACCTTCGGTCACTAATTGGGCCTTTGTAATCACCTGGCGCCGTAGCATTATCGATCCTCTTTCTAATAGCTAGTGCAATCTGGGAAGGCTTCCTTTATGCTCGCTCTCTATTTGGGTCTATTCAGTGCCTCTTTTATCCCAGCTGTTAGTATTCATTTTGAAGCTTTTTACGTTTCCCAACAAATGCCAGGTACCCACTACCAGGAACATCCTAAAAATCACGAAATTCGAAATTCAAGTCTTCATCAGGACTAGAACCCGAGACCGTATCGGTTCAAAATCTTGTCGATGTGGGTTGAGGATGTAGAGCTAATCTATTTCTATTTTTAACCTGGGCGTCATGTGACCAGCACGGACTATCATCTTTACATCTCTACTATCCATATGAATTGTGTGGACTTCTAGAAAGTTATAATTTCCAGTCTACTACGCGATTCGAACTCGAGTCTCTCGGTTCGAATGCCACATTGCCACTCGGCCACCTTGCCGTGCAGCTGCCAAATCATAACATCAGTAAATCTGAGGGGTGGGGGGAAAGTCAACATCGAATCGAGAAATTTTCCCTGAGGCCTTAACACAATTCGGTAACACAACTCAGCTGAAACTAAACCTTTAATTAGTATTTCTAGTCTACTTTTTAATATATCTCTAGTCTCCGAGTAAGATAGCTAAGATAAAATAATTTCTATTAATCCAATCTAATGGAAATTCAGTTTGATTACAATTGACAACCTCAGAGTAACTACTGTACAAAAACAATATTGATGAAAAATTCAAACAACATTCACATACGAACACACATACACATTCTCAATAAGCGCTTTATGGATTTGACTTCTATGTTCTTCTCGATGACGACAGCTGACCTCGTAACACTCTGACCGAAAGGGGGACAAAAGAGTTCTTTAATTTTTAGTCCTAATGGAAAGCAGACGACCACTTCGTTCAGATCTTATCCAACAGTTGTTTAATGAAAACAGGCTGTCTTTAAGAATCGTGAGTGATTTGGAAAGGCATCTTTCTTGGAAAAAGCTCTTCATGAGATGGTAGCTGCACTTGAGTACTGATAGAACAATGCCTAAATATATCTCTAACCTCCGAGTACTGATAGAACAATGCCTAAATATATCTCTAGCCTCCGAGT
>JADKLZ010012074.1:28657-41484 GCA_021533235.1 Biomphalaria straminea | reverse complement strand
CACTTGTGCTGCAGGCTCTACCAGGTTGAATCACTTGTGCTGCAGGCTCTATAAGGTTGAATCACTTATGCTGCAGGTACTAACAGGTCGAATCACTTGTGCTGTAGGCACTACCAGGTTGTGTCACTTGTGCTGCAGGCACTACCAGGTTGAATCACTGGTGCTGTAGACTACTTAAGCGTCGCCGGGGCTGTTGATTTTTCTCATGGTTGACTCATAAAGCCTTTCCCTTGTTTGGGTAGGCAGCAGAGGATTCAATTCGGAGTTTTCGTTTTCCTAGGCAGATATACAGCCAAGAAAAACATCCTCTTTTACCCAAAGCTTACTGGTTTAGGCCCCAGGATCACGCCTTTGTCAAATCTGTTCCGCCGGAGCCTACACGTGAAGGCCAGAATATAGACTGATTTTCAAAGTGTATTTAGGACGCGTGCAATTGGTAGTAGTGCGGTGTTTATTTTAACTACTACTTTCGACAACGACGGAGGCATGACGGCTGAACGGTAAATGACTTGGCTTCCGAACCAGAGGTCTCGGGTTCGAAACCTGGTGAAGACTTAAATTTTTCATTTAGAAAAATTGTCTGCGCCTCTGATTCTACACAGTTTTCATGGGTATTTGACTTTGGGGAAAAATAAAGACGGTTGGTAGTTGTACTGGCCATACCACACCCTCGTTAACAGTGGGCCACAGAAACAGGCAACGTTTGAAAAGAAAACTTTTAACTTACTTTCTTCGACATTGACAACAATATAATTAAAATACTATCAATTAACCTGTAATTTGCAATTAGGCTTGCGCAGTCATGTGAAACACTGTACTCGTTCTTAATCTTCGGAATCGAAGACATTTTCTTTATTATTATCATTAAACTTGTAATTGTAAATTAATGAATATTTTTCATAGTAATGCGGAATTTGTTATTCTTAAGTTCAACTGGAGGCACGGTGGCTGAGCGGTAAAGCGCGTGGCTACCGAACCGGGGTCCGGGGTTACAATCCTGGTGAAGACTGGGATTTTTAATTTCAGGATCTTCGGACGCCTCTGAGTCTCCCAGCTCTAATGGACGTTAGTCGGGAAAAAGTAAAAGCAGTTGGTCGTTGTGCTGGCCACATGTCACTCTCGTTAACCGTAGGCCACAAAATCATATAAACTTTACATCTCTGCCCTATAGTACACAAAGTCAAAAAGGGGAACTTTACTTTTACATTACTAATTGATTCTCGCTTCAACCTGCTACAACCATGGACTATATTTTTTTTTGTTTCGTTGGAAGGTGTTTGAAAATTGAGACAGTGTCCCTCAATGTACCGTATGACCTATGTTTTAAGAGGATTTTGGCCTGCGGTACCCTATGGGCCTGTATTGAACAGCCCAGGACTCGGCTCCGGGAATTGAACTACAATGGGGTCAATATCCATCTTGTAGGATCAGAGATGCACATGGCGATCAAAAGATTGTTGGAAATCACAACTGTAAGTAATCTGAGTGCACAAGTATTAGTTTTTATACTGGGAAATGGCTTCTTGATCACAATCATTATCTCCGAGTCACTGAGTGGTCTGTGGAGTACCGTCCTCCCTATGTTATGGAGTTACTCTGTCTATGATAGGATGTTGAAGTCCCATGATATGGTGTTGTCCTCTCTAAGATATGATGTCTTCTTTAAGATATGGTGTTGCCCTACCCAAGATATGGTGCTGTCCTGACTAAGATACGGTGCTGTCCTCCCTAGGATATGGTGATGCCCTCAAAATAATATGCGTTGTTCTCTCCAATATTTGGTGTTGTCTTACCTAAGATATAGTGTTGTCATCCCTAAGATATGGTGTTGTCCTTCACCAATATAAGGTGCTCGGCCTATGATAGGGTATTGAATTCCCTTGATGTGGTGTTGTCCTCTCTAAGATATGATGTTGTCCTCCCTAAGATATAGTGTTGTCATCAATAAGATATGGTGTTGTCCTCCCCAATATATGGTGTTGTCCTTCTTAAGATATGATGTTGTCCTCCATAAGATATGGTGTTGTCCTCTCTAAGATATAGTCTTATCGTCCCTAAGATATAGTGTTGTCATCTCTAAGATATGGTGTTGTCATCCCTAAGATATGGTGTTGTCCTCTCTAAGATATGGTGTTGTCATCCCTAAGATATTGTGTTGTCCACCACATAATATGGGGATGCTATCTGGCTCTAAGACTCACAACGCATATTAGATGTATCGTTAATAGATGTCTAGGATTCCCACTTTTTTGTCTCCTTGAGGGGGGCGGGTGCTCAAAGACATGACTGAATCAAGACCCGATAGAATCAAGACACGATAGAATCAAGACACGACAGAATAAAGACCAATACGTTTATTAGAAAATATTTTGGACATACATTTTAGTCTAATAATTTGTATGTACTAATATAGTGATGGTAATGTAAATGTGTCTTTCTTAGGTTGAAAAAAGTCCATTCCATAACTTGAAAGGCATGATTAGCTTAGGCATACGTCTACGCCGTTTTAGAAGATGAGTAATAGAGCCTGCTATTTCAACGCCACTTTGTGTTGCCTGCTAGCCATGAGTAATAGATTCTGTTATTTCAAAGCTAATTTGCGCTGCCTGACTTTCATGTTTTGTTATTATCTTATTTAGCTATTTATATATATATTGTTATGTTGAGAGTGATAGATAGAATGAATATTTTATATCACTTTTATTTTACTTCTATGAATACCCACGCCTTATAGTTCTGAACTTACCTTTATAATAAAAATATTCTTTAATGACATTATACTTTGTCCTTTGTTGTTGTTTTTTTAGCTATTTTATTTTTATTGCTATAATGTAGTGCTAAAAATAAACCAAAGGGAAATAACACATTTTTCTTTTATACAAATACCTAGCATTAAATTTCCTTGAATTAGTCATTATAGTTAAAGACAAATACCAAATCGTTATCTATAAATCTCAGTATTAGAATCTATTGTCAGCAATTTCTTCACATTGGATATATTAATACAGTAACACAGCGCTTGGCTTTTAAACCTTTGTCGGTTCGGGTTTTTCGGGCGCCCATGAGTCCATCCAGCTCCAATGGGTACCTGACATTAGTTTGGGAAAAGTATAATCAAAATTTGCAAGAATTATTTATCACGCATATAATACTGGAGGGCGCGGGGGGCTGATCGGTAAAGCGCCTGGCTTCCGTACTGGAGGTCACGGGTTCGAATCCCGTTGAAGACTGGGATTTTTATTTCGGGCGCCCTTGAGTCCACCCAGCTCTAATGGGCACCTGACATTAGTTGGCCAGATGACACCCTAGTTAACCGTGGGCCACAGAATCAGATGACCTTTACATCATCTGCCCTATAGACCACAAGGTCTGAAAGGGGAACTTTTCTTTTCTTTTATATAAGTACTGAATAAGAAATACAATAAAAGAACCTTATATACTGCTAAACTAAAGTTTGGTCGTAGAGCAGGTAATGTCATTCGTTTAGTAGCACCACCTCAGAGTTGTTAAATCTAGTTGTCTTAACGATATTGTCACTGCCCGCCAAGTTAGCTTCAATGTATCACATTTCAGTGACACAAGACAGTTGTTGTTTTTTTTTAATCCAGCTAAATTACCGAAACAGGTTTCATACATTTCGTATCTTTATGGTTTTTTTATTTAATTCATAAATACTATAAAGGATTATTACAGACTGCATTTGTACTGTATTGTCATATATTGTACTTTATGCCCTGTAGTGTTGTATAGCATTCTTCATGTCCTATAGTGTCCTGCATGTGCTGCATTTTCTTGCATGTTCTGTGCTGTCTCGTTTTTCATGTAGTGTCCTTATGAAATGTAGCGTCCTGTATGTCCTGTAGTGCCCTGCATGTCCTACATTACAATGAGGTGTTTCTAAATGTTGGGATATTACTTAGAAGTCGAGTACAGAAAAGAATATTCGATCGACTTAAAATGAAACAAGAACTACCGAATATGATTTTTAAGTAATAGTATATGGGACTTATATTGAAAAACCATAGAACCATTCTAAGATATTTTTGCGAACTTGAGTTATAGTTCAGGGTATTTACATGTTCTCCCCCCCCCCGGCTAAAGTTATATGGGGTAACTCTAGTCCGACTTGCAGAAATAAAAGAGTGATCTCTCGGAAATTCTTTCATTTACTTCTTCTTGTCCTAACTTTTAAACCATGAAGAGAGAGGCAGAGAGAGAGATAGAAGATCCTTTAAAAAATTGCTAACGTAAAGGGGAAGAACTCCGCCTTTATAAATAAATATATCAATAATGTACACGTTATTTCCCTTATATGATACCAAACAAAATAATTAAGTACTAGTAATTGACTTATATAGTATCTTTGGTTGTTGATTCATATTTTGTTATTTTTCTACTTTAAATTTCGCACATAGTATTACATTATCATGTTAGAAACGAACAAGTTTCATTCTCTGGCTCTCCCAGGGGTAAAGTTTTGTTAAAGAGAAACAAAATTCATTGTAGCCTCTTTATCAGTGTCCACTGAGGAATTTTTAGGTGTTGTGGCAGGTCTACAGCAGTACCGCCCTCTAACGTTCAACGAGAATTTTCCTAGGAATCTAAAGGGTCTTGGAGGTATCTATTCCTTCGGTTGATATATCAAGGGGTATATTGCTTTTTTTTGGATGACTTCAATAAACGATTAATCTCCTAGCCTAGATTCCCATATTTTCTATGTTTTTCCAATGGGCTTCATTCACCAATTGTAAATAAACAAATTGAGCCATGTCATAAAATTGATAAAATAATGAAAATTATAATCAAGTGACAACACTACATATTGCGTAATTCGTATAGAACATAGAGAGAAAATGTTGCTTGTTTACGTTTGGTGAATGAGGCCCATTCAGTTTTCTTAAATTATAAGACAGTGATACGGTGATATCAATTAATGTTGCGGTTTGTTCTTTTTTTATCAATGAACAGCAGATAGGTTTCGTTAACATCTACCTTCTTGTCGGTCAAAAAAGTCTTGTTGGTATATTAACTTTGTTACTTTATGGCGACCTAGGTAGGCATATTCTGATAGGTTTGAACATCCTACCATTATACTTTCAATAGACTCACCAACATTTCCACATTTTCGGCATTTTTGTCGACAACATTGAGTTTTAGGATATGATTCTGGTAATTGTTTTTCCTAATTACCCTATCCTGTATTACTGTAACAAAGCCTTCAATATCAGGGTAGAGATGACCTGCTTTGAGCATTGTTAAGGAAGCAGCCTTGTCGATGTTGTCCCCATATAATAAAGCCGGAAATTTTCCATAGAGTGTTTTCTCGTCCCGTTGGTGAATCTCATGCCCGACCTCGTCCAAACCGACATTAACATCATTGTTTTTATTACTTTAGTAATACCACAGCTCTTCTTATTTAAATTTCTACTGATAACTTGATATGAACTACCTTAGTATCTCATGATGTCTAGGTGTCCCTGGGTTTATCTAAAAATTTGGAAACACTGCACAATTCGATCAAGACGAACACATAAACTTTATTGAGGTTCAAAGCATCTATCACAACTGGCCTCCCTCTGATAACTAACACACTTCCTGTCATTCGCGCATATGTAAAAATAGATTATACTTTCATACACACATTCATTCGTGACAAGTAAGTTATAGAAAGAAGGGTTTTATTTTATATAACTTGTATTTTAACAAGTCTGTACAACATATATATCCCAATAGATAGCAACGAGTTTCTTTTAATGAAAGAGTTCTCATTTAATCTCTTTACATATCATCCAAAAACAACACACATCTAGTATTATATGTACATCTGTAAGACAAGTAATAAAATTGAAACAGACTCTAGTAAGTTATATTCTTCTTTAGCGACCTTCCGTTTACACTTCGTTTATTGTACAGTAATCTGCCACAAAGAAATATCTGTAATTCAAATGAATAATTTTAAAAAAAAAACACTAATCTTATTTAAGAAGAAAAACTCCATATTAATAGCTATCAATAATGAAATTTTTTTTTTCCTTTTTCGATATCAAACAAAATAATTAATTGCCAATAATTAATAGACTAATTGGCTATTTGTTCAGTTACAATAGACAGTACTAGGTACAATAAATAATTTTGTTTCAGCTTGATCAGAGAATAGGTGTGGACAGGCAGAGTGAGTGGCCATAAGCTTTGTCAAAAACAGATTTATTCAATGGAAGTTTGCATTTGGTAAGCAGTGTTGTTACAAAACAGCAGAAAAAAAACAAATTACGACCAATAGCCAAGACTGATTTACAAGGGCCATCATTATTGGAGGAGAAAAGGTAACTAGCTTTAGCAGCTTCAAATACCTCGGAGCCATTGTCTCGGATAAGGAAAAAAAAAACGAACTACTGGTCCAAAAACCACAGTCCACAGCAGCCCTTTCTAAACTTAAATTAATATGGAAAAACAAAGGCTTAGCCCTCGGCACCAAAATCAGAGTGATTGCGCTCCCTAGTCATGGCCACATTTCTATATGCCTGTGAGTCTTGGACGCTGACTGCAGTTGTAGAGAGGAGGATACTAGCAATGGAATTGAGATGCTACAGAAGGATCCTAGACATCACATTTAAAGGCCGCATCACAAACCAAGAGATTAGAGACGGTTACTGCAGCGATCGGACCCCATGATGACGTGTTAAATACTGTGAAGAAACGAAAGCTTAAAATGTATGGCCATGTAACAAGATCTTCGGGACTCGCAAAGACCTTCCTCCAGGGAACAGTACCAGGAAAAAGAAGAAGAGGCAGACAGAGAAAGCGGTGAGAAGAGAACATAACATAATGGAAGGGCCTACCATTGAAAGAAGTTCTAAACAGGGCAAAGGATAGCTAGTAATGGAGAAAGACCGTCTACAGGTCTTGCTTGGTGCCCCAACGGTCCACAGACTAAGGGATAGGTAACAGGTAACAGGTTGTTACAGAAGTATTGGGACGTCAATCTAAACGATGTGTTCAACACCTATAGTGCTTTTACCAATGCAAACACCATCTATCTGATTTCCACTCGAGTGGTTGTGTGGATGACCAAACCAATAGCCTAGTCCTGATATAGGTTGCCCCCATATAAAGATTGGAGAACCGCTGCTTCCTTTACATGTTGCATTATCATAGCTGTAACGACACCAGATTTGACTGGATCTCACTTCTTTCAGGATCTTCCTTTTCGGTGCCGAGGCGAAGTCACGTGTTTTACCGATGCTCATTCGTTTGGCCAAATAATGTGGATGTCCGAAAATAACAACCAAATTGACATCTTTATACTTTTGTTCTTGAGATTTCTTATACAACTCAGCCATAAGATTTTGATAATTTTTTACAAGAGTCTCTAGCTTTTCGATTAATTCAGGATCATCAACTACACATTCAAAGGCGCACCAGTCATTTTCAAATTCTAGATCCTTGTCTGTCTCTATAAGTCTGTCGCCGATCAATTTGTTTTTGAAGTTTATATAATCCATTGGAATTCCATCGCTAGAAGTGCTGCTTTTGTCAGAGCCATCTTCTGAACTTTTGCTGCCTTTGTCAGAGTCATCCTCTGAATTTTTGCTGCCTTTGTCAGAGTCATCTTCTTCTGAACTTTTGTTGGCTTTTTCAACATCATCTTCCAGTAAATTGTCGCTGTGGTTGTCAGAGTCATAACGCTGTGTATTATTTGCGCCATAGTTGTCATCATTTGTGTCACGAGAGTTGTGATCTAGTACAAACCAAGTTGTCATCTTATTCCAAATTTCATTAACAGCCTCAAATTTCGCTTCACTTTCCTCATTGTAATCATTAAAAGTCTGATAAGTAGTAGTAATGGTCACAATAGCACACGGACTTTTTGTTGGGACCCTTTCTGGAGGACAATGCCTTTGGCGTTCAATTTTTGCGATGAAACCTGTTGCGGCATATTTCCACAAATTTTCAGCGACTGTTTTCTTTTTTAACAGAATTACTCCCGTCAGATCTGACATGCAATTAAAAAATGTATGAAGTTTGTGACGATCCTCTTCATTGAATACTTCTGGCAATTTGTGAAAGTATTTCTTTTGAATAAAATCATCATAGGTAAAGTAGTCATCATGATTTGTACGACAACGTTTCATCTTTACAAACTCTGTAAAAGAATTGAAACTGACTATATATTTTGCGTTTCAAATTACAAGTAATTCTATAATTTCATACAAATGTTTTCTTAATTTAAAAAAAAAAGTTAACATGGTATGTAATAAAACCAATTATTTACTTCCTTTGACTTAAAAATTTTTTTTTTTTTTTCAAAAAGACAATAGTTCCTTTAAGCAAATTTTTAAACGATTGCTTTTCTATTAAAAATTAATGAGTTAGATTTAAAAGCATTTGAACCCACCCCCTTCCCCTTCTCCCCGAGAAAGAATCCCAGTTCAGCGTATGCATAGATTTAGTAGGCCTACACCTTTTAATATTTCAATGATAACAATGATTTAGATCTAGACTCAGAAGACAATGGGCAAAATTGTCATGAACATTCATTTATTAATAATTCTTAATTAAACTCTTGAATCAAGAAAGTCTTACATTAAAAAATTTCTGAACGCGATAATCCTTCTCAAGAACGCGATAGTCCTTTCAAACCTGATCTAGACCTAGATTTAATCTTCAGCCAAATTTACATTCACTTCTTTTTACTTTGAAAAATAATAACGGTTTAACTAGAGATTTCCCAATGTGGCCAACAATGTGATTCTTTTCTCAGCGATATTCGAACAAATGCTCCTTCTTCCCTAGAGTTTTAGAGAAAGAAATGGGTTGTCTGAATCGGACGAGAAAACCAACGACTTGACAGAGTTTAAGTCAGTGATTAGCATGCATGACTAGATTGACACATGCAATGCGTAGGACGTAATTATCTTCTTTTCTGAAGTGACTTTCTTAATTTATAATATAAGACAGTGATGCACAAACTACGGGTTGAATTACTGTGGGCGTCACTGAGATAAGATATACATCGACTGTTCAATTTCTAGGAAAAAAATCGTTTGAGCCATTTGTGAGAGCAGCTCCTACCACCCGCCATGAAGGTATGAATAGAGGTATGGTATAAAGGGGATTGAATAGTTGCTAATTGTTTGGTGCATGTGTTGTGATTGTTGTGATTTCCTTACTGGGTTTATACTTGACCCAAGAACGTACTAATACTTTTCTTTCAATAACTCAAAGAGACGCCAGAGATGAATTAACAATTAAAATATAAATTTAATAAAAGTAATCAGGGTAAATGTAGCTGAGGACACCCATCAAATGTTTAACTAAATGTAAAGAAAAAGTAAAGTTCCCCTTTCAGACCTTGTCGTCTATAGGGCAGATGATGTAAAGGTCATCTGATTCTGTGGCCTTCGGTTAAGGATGGTGTGTCATGTGGCCAGCACAACGACCAACCGCCTTTACTTTTTCCTAACTTATGTCAGGTACCCATTAGTTAGAGCTGGGTGGGCTCAGAGGCGCCCAAGGATCCCGAAAAAAAATCAGTCTTCACCAGGATTCGAGCCCGGGACCCCCGGTTCAGAAGCCAAGCGCTCAGCCACCGCGCCTCCCTTACTAATAGAATATACACATAATTATCAAAACTGACTTCTATATTACTCATATCGTACGGCTAGACTCTAACTCAGGCTCTAACAACAATAATAAAACATCAAGCGCTGTCTCTCTCTTCCAACCATTGGACCAATAAAAAAATAGTAAAATTAATAAATAAACATAGAATTCCTTAAATCTTACAACCCAAGCATGGAATACATTTTTCTTTAAATACACAGGTCCCCCAATCTATAATCTCGTGTACATCTAAAGAAATACATTTAATCATTCCTAGAGTAGCCTCACCTTCTTATCTTATCTTATATAATACAGACGTTACTTCAAAAAAATAGATGATTACGTCCTACACGTCATGATTTCAGTCATGCATGTTAACCAATGACTTCGATTCTGCCACGTCACTGGTTTTCCTGGTTAGCTCAGGCAATCCATTCCATGTTCTAATAGCGCTAGGGTAGAAGGAGCTTGTGTACAAATTTGTCCTAGCATATGGGACGAGGAATGTGCCATTTTCTTTGTGTCTTTCGGAGTATTTTATTAGATTTTTTTAACACCATTAAATCTAAGAAGTAAAATAAAAAAAAGTCATTTTTTTTAAACAAAGATTATCCAAATCTCCGTCCTTAAAACTATATCTTCCAATAATGTCAAAAGTCATTTCCCTAATTCGATATCAAACACAATATTTAATTTAATTATCAATAATTAGTTCACTGACTCATTGAGTATTTTTGTCTATTGTTTCATTTTTTCTAATTGTATAAAGTATCAACAAAGGAGAAATAGCGTTAAAATTTATTTAAAGGATTAAACACTACACATTTAGCCATATCTGTGAACACTGAATTATTAGTTTCCTTTGTAGCTTTTTAATTTAATATTGAATTACCAGTAATTCATTATCTAATTGGTTACTTTTTTTTAAATTATTCATTAATGTTGTGTCTATGCCAAGGAAATAAGTTTCAGTTTGATACGAGAATGGATGTGGGAGAAATAACATGGAAACACGTTTAACCAGACAGACAGACAAACAGACAAAGATAGTGAGTTGATATAATCTTCGAATCAACAAGTTCGACTAAAACGTTTCTGTTTTGGCAGAAATCATCCCTATAAACATTACCATCAACATAGCAGATGATGTATCTGTTTCTTTGGCCGACGGCTAACGAGGGTGTCATATGGCTAGGACAACGATAAAACCAACACAACTTTCCCTCAAACATATGTCAGTCGCCCATTAGAGTTGGACTTAGGGGAGTACTTAAAAAATGAAAGCCCAAAATCCCAATCACCGAGATTAGACCCCACGGCTAGGGCGCCAAGCTTAGTATCGCTCCATCCACTACGCCACCCCACTGTTATTACTTATTGTCACATATGCCATTATAGATTTAGTTGTATATTTCACATTTAAAAGATTGTGTGTATATTAGAAATATAAACCCTCGCCTGATGGCTCGGGAGTTACTCGGGGAATCCAGACACGAGTTGTTAGCTTGTTTCTAAGTTTTAATTAACAAAGGAGCCTTGTAATATTATTCATCTTGTTAGATCTGCCATTGTACATAAGTTGTACTTACGTTTTGTTCAAATAAAGTTCCTGAATTTTGTTTTCTAGATCTACATTTATTCAACTACTTCAATTTAAGATTAAATCAATCCCCGGCATGTCACATCATTCAACAACATAGTAATACAACCTCGTGACACTTATCATAGAATATCAGATGCTTTCTAAATCTTTTTATAATTTTAGAAAACTTCAGCTAAAATGAAGCGGTAAGAAAGAAGCAAAACATATATCTACGTGTTTTGTTTTTTAATATCAGGTGGCCGAGCCTTGCTCGGTTAAGTAAATGCCCTGCCCAGCCTGACTGTCGGACAATAAGAAGTTCATACCGGCTTGCCATCCATCCATCCCAGTGGTGCTACAGCCCGTGGTCTGCTTTTAGTTTTACACATCCCTTCATTCATATCTCTAAACGCGTTCTTGTTTGCAAAGAAATATTTTAGTGTACTATGGTAAGCCTAGTGACGTAAGCAGCGTTTTTCCCGTTTACGTCATGGAAAACTTTCATTCATAAATTATTCTAACCAAAATTAATTTTACAACATTGAGTCATTTTCATATCGAAATAACGGTCTAACTCGAGTTTTCCCGATGTGGCCAATGAGTTGAGAATTTTGTTCTCACTAACATGCAGATACGTTGAAATTTTAAAGAAAATCGTTAGAGCCGTTTTCGAAATAATATATATATATATATATATATATATATATATATATATATAAGAATTGCTCGCTTAAGAGTATAGGATATATATATATACAAGAATTGCTCGCTTAAGAGTATAGGATTATGGTGATTGGTAAATTAGTAAACCACAATTTTACTCTAATTTGTTTTTCAGTTTAACATTGATTTAAGAGTTCAGTTCAGTTCAGTTGAACAAAACATCACATTGAATAGTTACCAAAAATATGCAAGTAAGACTTTACCTGAAAGCAGCAGAAAAACTAACACAACAGTGTAGTCCTGATACATGTGTGTAAGCACCTGAGACTATTGTTACCTGTTACCTATCTCTTAGTCTGTGAGCCGTTGGGGCAACAATCAAGACCTGTATACCGTCTTTTTCAACTCCTCTCTGTCCTTTGCCCTGTTTATAACCTCTTACAGTGGCAGGCCCGTCCATTCTTTTATGTTGTCCTCCCACCGCTTTCTCTGCCTCTTCTTCTTTTTCCTGGTACTGTTCCCTGTAGAAAGGTCTTTGCGACCCCCGAAGATCAATTAATATGGCCGTAGATTTTCAGCTTGCGATTTTTCACGGTAGTTAGCATGTCATCATAGGGTCCGATCGCTGCAGTGACCGTATCTAATCTCTTGGTTTGTGATGCGGTCTTTGAATGTGATGCTCAGGATCCTTCTGTAGCATCTGAATTCCATTGCTAGAATCCTCCTCTCTAGCTCTGCAGTCAACGTCCGAATCTCACAATCATATAAAAATGTGGCCATGACCAGGGATCGCGTCAGTCTGATTATGGTGCCGAGGGCTAAGCCTTTGTCTTTCCATACTATTTTAAGTTTTGAAATGGCTGCTGTGGACTGGGCTATTCGGACCAGTAGTTCGGGCTTCATCCGAGACAATAGCTTCGATGTATCTGAAGCTGTTAACGCTAGTTAGCTTTTCACCTCCAATGCTGATGTCCCTTAT
>JADKLZ010012074.1:2436-20084 GCA_021533235.1 Biomphalaria straminea | reverse complement strand
CCCTTTACACAATCAGTTACCTCACGAGTTCCTCTTCCCTTTACACACTCAGTTCCCTTACGTGTACCTCGTCCTTTACACAATCAGTTCCTTACGAGTTCCTCTTCCTTGTGCACAATCAGTTCCATTTCTTAAAACTTCCTCATGTCCAGGATATTTGTTGAGGCATTGTTTTGGTGACACAGAGTAGACTGACTCCAATACGTAACGCTATAAACATACCTTACAGACTTGAAACTTGTCGGACTGTTTCTCTTGATAGTTATGCTCAGGGTCAAAGTTTGGCCGGGGACAAAAAGTTATTTAGTTCTAAAATGGGGGTCTAGTTTAAAAATAATTTTTTTGACGAATGCTATAGTCTTACACAGGTGTTATTGAAAGATTTAATTGATTTATGACCTTGTTATTATTATTATTAAATCCAAATTATAATTTTAAAGTACCTTAACACGGATCTAAAACTGGGCTTTGGTATTTGCGATCCGGCCCAATGAGTTTGTGTTCTGTAGTAACACATTGAATTAAAGGGGTATATAATCTTTCTCATAGTCCTGCAAGAGAACTGAGGTCTCATTTATTTAGTTTTATACCATTAATCAATTTTTCTTTCTTTTTCTTTGCCTGCCATTTGCCATTGTACTCCTTAGGAAACTTTATGCCAGAAAAGCCGCCTGACTTTATTAAGGGATCTAATCGTATCATCTTTAGGACCGTTTTGCTAATTAATAAATCGAGTTTTGCCACTATAAACAAATTACATTGAGACGCATGTTATATAAAGTTGACTTTTTTTTTTTAAGATCAGGAATATACTTATTGACATATTTACAATTTAAATTTCACTTTATAAGTTACGAGCATTACTTTAAACGTATGTTATTCAATAGTTATATAAAGTAAACCTTTTTTTTTTAGATCGGATGTATAAAAGTTTTTATTGTAATGTTTCCTTTGTCATTCTCAGCATCAACTCAAGAATATATTACAAAAAATAAGGAACCAAATCCAACTGATATTCAACGTCTGAAAGAACCTAATCACATCCCTGTGGGCCGTCTGGCTATTGGAAAGTTACCGAAAAATTTTCAAGATGAAGATATCTTAGAATTGATCAAAGATTTATCGAAACTTACAGTCCATATTATGTACAGTTTTAATATGGCTGACAAGGTACTTCGCTATTGTCATGGAAGCGGGTTTGTTCAAAGAGTCCGAAAGGAAACATTAACCTTGTGCCCCTGCCGAGAATGTGAACAGAAGAACGTGCAACAGAGGTGGAAAGAGTGGTACAAGCTGACCATCACAAGTGCGAGTCCCGTGTTCAAACACTACAATACCAAAACTAACACTGATGCTAGAGCTGAGTTATTTTACGACAATGACTCTGATCCGAGGAGTAAAGTTGATATTCAAGGCTTTGAAGCTGAGGATTTAAATGATGACGACAATGACTGGGGAATTTGTTATGGCGTCACGCACGACCAAGCCTTGGCTCAAAGGCTGACAGATCTTATCATTTCTTACGAGAAACTTCAGGGCCAAGTTTATCAATGGCATAAAAATCAAGAGTTTACAGACGACAAGCTGGTGGTCGTTGTTGGTCATCCTTATGGTGGCCCTAAGGCTGTGACCATTGGCCAGCATCATGAAAGAATACACGTCAAACCAATAAAAAACGGACACCTCTCGTGTCGCTACGCTTATGACGCTGCGACCTGTCCAGGGAGCTGCGGATCGCCAGTGTACATATGTGGTCAGCCAATCAGTGGCTTTGGTTACTGGTTTGGTCATCCACACAGCCATGTCAAGAGATGGGTGTCGAACCAATCTAAAAAATCCAACGAATCTGAAGCAAATGTTAGCTTCAGCACTACTGGAATGGAATGTGTGGACTAAGTTATGCTTGATCCCTAGAACCACATTTAAATAGTATGTGTACATGTACTACTGCAGTGTATTCTATACTGGTATCTACATATAGAGGTATGACAGACATGTATGTTTTGAATAGCTTTTATTTAACGTTATTTCATGCTATAAAATTGTCAGAGCATTATGGTCTTAGCCTTTACAATGAATCAGAGACAGGGAGTTGGGTATCTGAAAGAAGGTTTTCTTGATGTAATCATAACTCTGCTCGAGTCAGGTTTTGAACTTGAACCCCCATGTTAGGAAGACAAACCCCCCTTGATGGAGACGCGGTGGCCGTGGGGTACAGCGTTTGGCTTCCAAACCGGGGGTCCTGAGCTTGAATACTGGTGAAGACAAGGATTTTTTATTTCGGGATCTTTGTGCTCCTCAGATTCCAGCCAGCTCTAATGGGTACCTGACATTAGTTTGGGCAAAGCAAATGCGGTTGGTCGTTGTGCTTGCCACATGACACCCTAGTAAACCTTAGGCCAAAGAAACAGATATTCTGTCACAAGGTCTGATAAGGGAACCTTTTTTTATTTCATGCTTATAGCATGCTCAGAGCATTATGGTCTTAGCTTTTACAACAAATCAGAGAACGGATGGGGTACACGAGAGGTTTTATTGCTGTAATTTCAACTCTGCTCGAGTCGGGTTTCGAACTAAAGCCCCTTTTATAGATAGGTATGATCCCAGTTTAGCCTCTAGGCCACACACCCCACAAATTTTATTATTCTTCATCTTCTCGCCAGCTTTATTGCTGTGAGCTGTTGTGCAGACTGTGCCAAGAAAAACACAGAGGTCTTAAATTGTTCAGCACTACCGTACAGGTGTTGCTTATCTTGGGCTGTAGTGGAAGTACATTCAAAGAGGATATGGTGAACTATGTCATAATGGTGGGCGCAAGTGTTGTGTGGAGTTTATTTAGTCAGTCTGGTAACTTAGATGGAAAGAAACATTTATTAAGCTCTGGTGTATGCTGGTAGGCTACGAGTAGCGTAGGCGTAGTCTTAAAGAAATTATACGAATAGATGCATGATTGACGATAGGTTGGAATACAGTGGCATGGAGAACATCTCCACTCTCAGTTTTAAACTGAGGTGCAGTGCTAGTGGGTGTAGAAACGACACCAAACTTATTGTCAGAGTCTCTGCTTTGTAAAAGTGTAAAAAAAAAATTAAACACTGAAGATTAAAAACTATAACTTATTTTGTGTTTATTTCATGTAAAAACGTATAAAATTAGTTTTATCATAATCTAATATATCTATCCGTCCGTCTGTCTAGTACATATCTTGTACACGTATTTTCTCCCACGTCCCAGTCTCGGGTCAAGTATAAACTTTGCACAGTTATTAAATTTCAAAGACAATACATGAATGAATCGGAAAATTATTCAATTAGTTAATTATTAATTAATAACTATTTAAGTTTGTTTAACCTAGAAAAAAAGAGATGAATCTTGCAGTATTGAAATGTCGGCAACTATTGTGCGGTTCTTTCCCTAATATAAGTTCTACAAAATTAAAGTATCTAGCTTTTCTGGTTGTAGGTATACATAAATAAATATTGAAGAAGTATCAGAGTTCGCTCGATAACACGAAGGACGTCATCGAGAAGTACATACAAGTCAAATTCATAAAGCGCTGGTTGTGAATGTGTATGTGTTTTCGTGTGTAAATGTTGTTCGAATTTTTCATCAATATTGTTTTTGTACAGTAGTTACGCCGAGGTTGTCAATTGTTATCAATCTGAATTTCCATTACATCGGATCAATAAAGTTAAAAATGATGTGAAAGAGAAAGTAAAATCACGAAAAATTTTTAATATATCAAAAAAGAAAAAAAAAAAAACCCAATAAACTTCAAATATTATCAAATTTAAAAAAAAAAATAATTTTTTTCTCACGATATGTCAGTTGCTAAAACGTACGCATACTTTGATACGGCCAGCAAGGAATGTATACTTACGTGATTATTTATTGTTATGTTCATTATATGGGCATCTTGATCTAACACTAGTTATAGAAATTTCTCCAGCCAAATTTACGTTTAATTTTTTTTTTCTCCGTGTGGCCTACGAGCTAAAACATTTTTTCTCAGCAATATACATCAACTGTAAAATTTCTTGGAAAATTATTGCAGGCACTTTTGAGATCAGATGTCTAGGTTCCTGGATCCAGGTTCCATTAAGTTCTGACTTGAATAGAGGTGTTGTAATAAAAAAGACAATTTGTGCTAATAACGTTTCATATAAATCAATATGAGGATTAGATATCAAATCTTTTAATCTTGTCACGTGTTTATTATGTTGATTTGATTTGATGATCCTGATGATATAACCTTGTGACATATGCAGATTATAGTTCAATCACTTTAATAATCAACGAAGTAACAAAGTGTTTATATGCTTTTCTAGAGTTTTAATTAATGTAAACTTGAACTTGAAATAATAAAATTATGTACAAAGTTATATAAAGCAGATACAGGATTCAGTAATAATGATCAATAAAATGAGAAACTATTTACTAACGACGTCTTAGTCTAACTTTTTAGTTCTCTCTCATCCCAAGTTTCCACTTCTCCTTTTATATCTTTTCTTAGAATTAAAAAAAAAACATGACATCTCGATACCATATTGTTGTGTTGTTGTTTTTTTAACCTATTCAAGTTAAATTCACCTGCTGTAGCCTTGAACAAAGTTTTAAGCGGCGTCTCTTTCTGGCATCGAAGCGGGGTGATCTAATTAGAGCTAGGTAAAACTGTCCTATTTTGTGAACCGTGAGGTGTCACCAAGGATGTGACAAATTTATATATAGGTCATGTTAATTCTCATAGTTGAGTTTTAAAGCTAATTCTATCCGGCGACAAATTATAAACAGGAGTTGTTTTATATTACAATTATTAAGAAGAGATATATTCGCAAAAGACATACATAAACATATGGATTAATAGAATGTCCTTATATATGATTGTTTAGATCAGAGCTATTTTATTCTATCATTTCAACGCCAACAGAAGTCATACCTATGCACTTTGGCTTCTTTTTTGGCTTGGTTTTAAATGTTTTCATTATTTTCTTTATTGATTTCTCTTCTTTTGCGTGATTATGTGGGTGCCCAAACCAGAATCCAAAGCCAGTTATTGGTTGACCAAAGATAAATACAGGTGAACCACTGTTACCTGGGCAGGTGGGTGCATCATAATAGTATCTGCACCAGCGCTGTCCACTTCTGACCTCTTTGAGGGTCTCTTTCAATTCGGTAAAGTGATGACCTATGCTCACTTGTTTCTCACCACCATGAGGATGGCCTACTATAATTACAAGATTGATATCCTGATAAGCTGGTTCCTTGGACATTAGGTAGAGTTGTTTCTGCAAACTCTGATATTCTGCTAGATCCTTTTCTAGATCGGTAATCAAGTTTTCATTGAAACTCTCGCATATAATGGCGCACCAGTCATTTTTAACATAATACTCTTTGTCTGCTTCCAATATTTCAATAACGCCTAACTCAAGAGCATCTTTAGGCTTTTTGGGCGTATCAAAAAAGACAACTTTCGGATCCAAAGCTTTCCAGTTTTTATTGATAACGTAACGGTCATTAACGTTTTCTGCAAATAAATGATAAACTGTGGTGAAAGTGAAAGTAGCATACGGTGCTTTAAACCCTTTGTCTGTTGTTTGTCGTCTGCGTATTCCCTGAAGAAAACAAGTGCCCGGAATACTATCTGTGGGTGCCGATACTTTTTTAACGGTCAAACATCCAGTTAAATTGCCCATTGCTTTTATAAATCTGTTAAACACGTTCAGCAACTGCTCATCTCCGTTCTTAATATGCTGTTTCAAACTTTCTTCGCTTTTAAATTTTGTCAATGGAATTCGTTCTTTGTGAAGGTCTGCCTTCGGACAACTTTTTTCAGCATTTTTATCTGAAAAGTAATCATACAATAGCTAAGACTGTTCTGAAAAAAATTGCCTTAAATGTAATCATATATAATGTATAATCGCGTGTGGTTCGGCTTACATGCAATGACACTAGTAACAATAAAGTCGTGAAATTATTTTTTTATTTGTACCTAAATAAAAATAAGAAAAAAAAAGATTAAATTGACTTTTAGTTTTAAATTACGCGCTCTTAATTGTTTAATGGCGGATGGAAAGAGTTGGCCAAATATCTGGAAAATCCTGAAAGATGATAAAGCATCGCGCTAATAAATATAGCTCGAATGTGGCGCGCGAGCGGCTCCATACTGACCAATACTTTTATTTTGAATCCAATCAGATGTGCTCTGTTCTGTTCAGATCCCATCCAATCCGGCCGGCCTTGGGCCACTGCAACCTATGCGACCGCAATGGCCCCCACACTTTCATAGACTCGCGCTAATTCTAGGTGCATATATTATTAAATTAAACCATTGTATAGCTTATAACAGATTTACCGCGGCCTCCAGTCGATTTACCAGGAGATCCTGGAAATCTCCTGAAATTGCAATATGTACGAAAAATCCTAGAAATTTCAGGAAATTATTAAAATCTTTTGAAAGCTCATACACATCTCCTGAAATATATAGACAAAATTGTCATTTTGAGGTGTCATTTAATATGGAAAACGCCAACCCTGCGCGATAAAAAACGCATTATGCAATAACCGTAATTGTGGAATGTAGTGAAAGAAGCTTCTCGCGCTTCAAACGAATGAAGAATTACTTGAGGTCAACAATTCTCGTAGATAGATTGAAACATTTGGAAATTCTTGCTATTGAGCGTGATCTATGTAGGAAATAGAATTTTTATGATATACTGTATGACTTCATTACACGCAAGGCTCGTAAAGTATTTCTGTGCGTAGTAAGCTAAGACGAATTTATTTTCTAACACAAACTCTTAAGTTTCACTTATTATCCGCTTCCTTACCCAAACTTGGCCCCCGAAATCCGTTTCGCATAGGGATTCACAATGGTTAAGTCCGGCCCAGCTCTTTAGTGACGGGTGAATACAGAGTAGATTACTTGTTCTCTTTCCGTGACTTCGTGGTCACAATGGTTCTATCCGGCCCTGCGTTTTAGTGACGCGTGAATGCTACTTGTTCTCCCCCCCCCACCCAGTGGCGTAGCATCCATGGCGCGAAGAGGTTCAATGAACCCGGGCCCACAACCATTTAGGGGTCTATAGTCTGTGACGTAGAAATTATGGCGCAAAAGGGTTCATTGCACTTGGACCAATGACTCATCAGCTACTGGGGCACACATGAGCCATTGGGTATGAATCCAAAGAGAAAAAAAATATATTGATTTATTAAATCTCAAATTAGTGTTCCCCAAAAGAACAAAGAACCCCTGGAAGCAACAGCACTTATGGGAAAGTTCGATACCATATAGCTCTGCTTATTGTCGAGTTCAAAATTGGAAGTTCAACATTCTTTCAAAATTGTTCTAATGTAAGCAGCAAGATTTACATAAGGCTGTGAGTGTGCTGGATAATTTCTACAATGAAGAAAGTCATTTGAGAAAGGACCTTCAGATGGTAGGGAAACAAAAGGCTACTCATAAAACTCAATCTTTGCTTCAGACAATTTCAGAAACTTAAAAAAGACAATTTGATGAGCCTACCACTGACTAGCGTTCAGAGCAAATTCATGAGGCAGAGAGGACTTTTACTGAACTATCGATGTCATTGTTTCTCAATTGCTTGAAAGAGTTCATTAAATGACAAAAAATTATCAACACGTTTCATTCATTATTATTTTATTTGAAGTGCAAACGACAAAAATTAGGCCTATATGATGCCACCAAGCTTGTAAGTCTTATCGTAAATTTTGTGAAAACTTTTGTAAGAAGACGTTCATTTACAACTATTCAGAAGTTGCATAAACATTAAGTTGTAAGTCACTCTTGTGTTTTGTATAAAGTCCTGAGTGAAAGGCAGTAACATAATTAATTACTACTCGATTTTTGTCGCACTCTAAATTTGTCTTATTTGGGGAGGGGGCCCACCAGCATATTCTCGAACCCGGGCCCACGGGTACCTTGCTACGCCACTGCCCCCACACTCTCTATTTTTTCGCCTTTTAAATTACGTTAGGGTAATTCTAGTCCGTCCGAACTGAAAAAAAAAAAGAGTGATCTTTCCATTACGTGGTGTCCAAACTATTAGCCATGAAGAGAATTATATATATATATATATATATATAGGATTAAGAGGAAGGACATAACGGAAAGAAAGAGAGGCAGAGAGAGAAAGAGAGAGACAAAAAGAGAGAGAGAGAAAAGAGATGGTGGGAAAGGGAGCAAAAGAGAGAGAGAACAAAAGATAAAGAGAGAGAGAAAGTGGGGGTGGGAGAGAGAAAAAGAAAGAGAGGGAGTAGGAGATAGAACAACAGCTAGAGAGAGAAAGAAAGAGAGAAAGAAAGAGAGAAAGAAAGAGAACGAACAACAGATAGAGAGAGAGAGAGAAAGATAGAGACAGAGAGAGAGAGAGAGAGAAAAAAGTTGATGGTAGAAGAGAAAAAAATTTGAATAATTTGTTTAATATTGACCAAAGATCAATGAACCTTACTGCTTTCGTCCATTTCATTATCAAGGTCCATTTCTGTATAGAAAATAAAAAAGTTAAAGATAATACAACCTAATTTTAGATGCCTTTATAACAAGATCATACTTGGTCAATTGACATTTATAAAATAAAAATGGCTACAATGTGCTAATTACAAGTAACGGATACAAAAATTAATGTGCTTGAGGACAGGGGCGAAAAGAAAAAAAAAGGGGGGGGGTAGAGCAAAAGTGATATAAAGTTCAAAGGTCAAAAGAAAGTGTGTCTGGGAGGATGATCTAAGGCGGTCCACTCAAATTTAATGTAACATATGCTAGAATACACTGGCCAAAAAGGAGGGTTGTTGAAATGCGGGAAAATTAAAGTCTAAAAATAATCATACAACTTATCAAATATTTCGAATAAAAACTGAAAAGTAGAGAGATCGCCCTCTCAAAAGAAAACATAATTTATTTCCTGTGAACTTTAAATCACTTTTCTTACTCCCCCTTTTCTTACTTTTTTTTTGCCTCGCCTTCATAGACATAAATAAATATAGACTGGCCAATAAGACATTTTTATGAAGGGAAAATGTGTGATTTGCAAATTAGTGCGCTTTACTATACAGCATGAGCAGTATAAAAGTTAAGTATTTATATCTATTTCAGCCATAACCTATATAAGTATTACAATATTTTTATTAGTGTTTTTTTTTTAGCGTGACTAATGTCAATTAATCATAATGTTCATTTTTTTGTTCTGAAACTGTTTTTTAGCGGCCCCCGAAAGGGGAAAAGACGCTATTAGTTTTGTGTGGCCTGTCTGTCCGTCTGTCTGTCTGTCTGTCTGTCTGTCTGTCCGTCTGTCTGTCTGTCCGTCCGTCCCGTTTAGTGCTCAGAAAGTAGAAGAGATAATGAAAATCTGACATCACGATAATATAGATCATTGAAAGTTCTGATGCAACGGCTACTTTTTTTTTTCTAAAAGCTCAAAATCTAATTTTTAAAAATATTTTATGCAAGCAGTATTTAAAGAGAAAAAACCTAATTAGTATGCAATATAAATGAAACCTAATTTAAGACAATTAAAAATCTAATATATATCAACACAATTTCACATTTTATTTAGTTCAAACATATTCACTATTTAAGTAATTAACTCATGAAAGAGGTGTGGCAGTTTCCTTGAACATCAGTTTTACAAGGCAAACGTTGAGAGATCAAAGCACGGAAGATGTATATTTTGACCGCTGGGGCATTAAATAAGATCTGTCGTTTACCTTTGATATATATATATATTTATAAATGAACTTTTAGCAGCGACTTTCGTGTACTAGCGTAAAGCCCGGACATGACATGATTCTAAACTAATTTCTTAAACTTTTTTAAAAATCACATTTTAAAAAAATGTATTTTATCGCCAACATTAGAATGAAAGAAGCATATTTTGTGCGTTTTAACTGTTTGTTGGTCTGTCCGTCACGGTTAGATAAAAAAGGCTTTTGAAAATAATATTTAACCTTTACTTTTCATTCAGAAATATTGCGATAGTTTAAAATACCTATAATAGATTGTTCCGGATGTTTATGTCTAGATCTACATTGAAATGTTATAATAAACTAAAACTAATCTTCTATTTTTAAATTTAATACTGCATTCATTCTATTGATTATATGGGCTTTTTATTTTAATTTCACCTAAATTTTATCTAAATTACATCCAAATTATTAATAATAATAATTAATAAGATATATATTAAGAGTGCTAAATCAGAAGTTTAGTTTATGTACATCTACATCTCTACAGATCAATGCTGAAAGATTATTTAAAATCGCTCGTGTGACATATTGTATATATCAGGCTATTAGTTTGTAACCAGTTAGCATGCTGAACTGATTATCTCGACGCTCCCGGGTTATGTGTCTGTTTGTTTTACATGTTTCGATTGTTTCTTCAGAGTTAAAGATAGTTTACTTCCTATTTCAAACCTTCCACAAGAGGGGATGGGAGCATGCAGTAATTGAGCCAGGGAACAACGATAAATCCGAACTACAGTCTAGTGCGGAAACACCAAGATAAGGCAGGTTTATACCCTGCTCGCCATCCTCCGTCATTTAGCGAGAAGTTAATTATTTTCAACTTTGAAGGAACATCCGAAACATCTTGCGAATAGGCGGATCTGACAGGGATCCGACTCCGACGGGGGCCGCCTCTGAGTTTGTGTATCACACAAACTCTCTTTGTAATCTTGTTAATTTTAGCTTATTTGGACATTCTGCTGAAAAAATCCCTAATTTCACTAATTCAAAGTTAAGGACTGAATCCATTACTTCCTTTTTCCAGTCAATATTTATTTATGCTATCTTTGTTATTTTGTGAATGAAAATAGTGCGGATTTGGATACACCATTTTTCTTTCACACCATGTTGCGTAAATGAGGAGGCAGTGTAGTTCTGTTTAATCCCTAAGACTGAAGATCGTGCAACTTGTCAGATTTCGGAAATCCGAATACAATGGATATACATTTTTTCAAGTTACATAAAATTACTTCCTGTTTCCAGTCTATATATGTCTATGCTCGCCTTTCACTAATTCTTTCCCCTCAATTCAAAGACTTAAAACAAAAGTCCTATTTAAAATATGTGATTCTTCGACTTTTTAGCTTTTTAGCAAAAATATTTCAAAGGCTCTTTTACGCGTTCAAACACCATCATTTTTACAGTATTACTATTCCAGTAAGAACTTCGTGGCACTTGGATTCAAGAACCTGGCACTGATCTCAAAAACAACCTCTAACGATTTTCCTAGAAATGTAACAGTTGATGAATATCGCTGACAAAAAGAACAACTAGCTCGTTAGCCACACGGGGAAAACTTTTGTTTGACCGTTATAATTTTTCATAGTAAAAAATAAATAAATGTAAATTTGGCTGGAGACTATATCTAGGTCTAGAGCTAACATGGAGTAGTATTACCGTATACGTGGGTAAATTTAAAGCATCTTAGATTCTTTATGACAGTTGCTTATATTTTTACGTAAATCTAATATAGACTACATTTAGAATCTAGATCTAGGGTTAGATCTAGACTAGATCTTAAAGAGTTCTAAATCATAACCTTAGGTCTTGTGTTAGATCTAGATGTCCATATAATGAGCATACCAGTTTATAATCACACAAATTCGCCTTTCTCGCTGGCCAAATCAGATGATGCGTATTTTCTAGCAACTGAAGGTGTCAGGCGTTCGAACATGAAAGGTGCTTGCTAAGTAGTCCTAGGTAAACGGATAAAAAATAACAAGAGACGAAATATAGCAATATATGTACAGACTAAACAAAAAATATGAGTCTTTGTTACCTAATCGGAAGCGCGGTGGCTGAGCGGTAAAGTGGGGTTCGAATCCTGGTGAAGACTAGGATTTTTAATTTTGGGATCTTCGTGCGCCTCTGATTCCACCCAGCTCTAATGCGTACTTAACATTACTCGGGGTAAAGTAAAGGCGATTGGTCGTTGTGCTGGCCACATGACACCCCCGTAAAAACGTAGACCACAGAATCAGATGACCTTTACATCATCTGCCCTATAGACCACAAGGTCTGAAAGGAAACCTTTGTTACCTACATCTAATCCTAGTTTATATTACAGAACAATTTCAAGCATCAGAAACCAGAACACATACCTTTATCTCAACAGCTATTCAACAAACCAAATAGCCTATAAAATAAGAATACAGAATTAGATGTCACTGATCCAGCTAAGCAAACCATTACATCTGGTGTAAGTCTCATTTCACTTGTAACTAAAATTCCCATTTTTTTTTTATTTTTTTTTTTTTGGGGGGGGGGGGATTTTGTTGCCGCTATTATGGAATGTGGAATACACAAGATGCATTATGATCATAAAATCATTGCAGAGCGACAAGAACGTTATTATTCTAACATATTCTAGAAAAGTCTAAGATAAAGTCTAAAAGTGTAAATATATTGACAAATGTACAAAATGTCTTTATGCTGTTAACTTTATGATAGCTGTCTTTCATATATGTTATGTGCTTGAATGATTTAATTTTAGTCTTTCCTGGGTATATTTCTTGATAGGCCCTATTTGGGAAAATACGCATTTCAAGGTATGGGAATACGAATTTCCATTTTGGTATGTAGGCATCTCTGATATAGTATATATAAAAATATAAATATGTATATAGAGAGAGATTCTGATAGATAGAATGTTGACATGCTTTTCAAGATTATATATTATATAATTACTCAAAATTTTGTCAAAATGATTATCGTATAAGTTAATTGACCATTCTTTAAAGCGATTATGTAAGTAAAAGTTGATAAATATTTCTTTGATTGGTATTCCCATCACTGTATTTAAAACACACTTGATTGACTAGAAACTTGATACTTGATGTATCGGAGCGTCTGTACATCTGTTCTGTCTGGGAAGGGTCCACACATGTACACTTGTTATACTAAGTTGTTTTAAAGCTGTACTGAATAGACACATTAAATGATATTTTCAACTCCAATTGTGCTTTTCCCGCCTGAACCAAATTTTCCAACGTGATTGTGTGGGTGTCCAAACCAGTGTCCAAACCCAGATATCGGCTGCCCCCAAACGAAAATCGGAGCGCCACTGCTTCCTTTGCAAGTCAGAGTGTCGTAGTAGTAGCGGCACCAAATCTGGTTGGACCTGACTACTCGGAGTTCTTCTTTAGCCGTGGTTGTTTTTCCAATGCTGATTCTCTTTGCCCAGTTGTGAGGATGTCCGATAATAACCACTAAATCGACATCTTTGTATGCGGTGAGGGACTTCTGATACAGTTCAGCCAATCCTGCTTGGTACTTTGACAACTTCCTCTCTAAGCTTTCAGCGAGGGCACCATCATGGGTCATACATTCTATGGCACACCAGTCACAATCTAAATCCGGTTCTTTGTCTAATTCTACGAGTCTATCTCCATACAGTTTCGGGAATTTGTCAGAGTTAATAAGCTCCTCTGTTTTTATAGATTTTTTGTTATAGTCAAGTATAAACGCTGCCTTATAACTGCCCCATGCTTGACTGACCTGCTCGTATCTGGGATTAGGCATTTGATCACCCTCTTTAAACACGTGATACGCTGTTGATATTATAACTATAGCGTGCTTAGTTTGTCCTTCACTAGGTCCCTGTTGGTCAGAACAGTGGCAGTCTTCTTTTCTTATCTTTACAATGAAACCAGTCCCCGTGTTCTTGACCGTTTCCTCGTCTCGTGTCATGATGAGCAAGCAGCCTGTCAAATCTGACATATTGACCAGGAAGTTGTGCAGGCTTGCTATGTCCCTCTCAAGCAGTTCACTGTTGACTCCTTCCGGTTTAAGGAGCTGAGATGCTTCTGAAGAATTCGGCTGCTCGTTAGAATTCGCACGTGAAAAAAGTTCCAAAAGTTTTGCCTTGTGAACTCCACTGCGTTTGCTGAAATCCTCAAACTTAATGTAGTCACCGTGCAATTGCCTCTTCTCACAAACCATCATTCTTCGATGTGGGTGAATGTCCTGTATAAAAAGTAGCAAAATATATGCTTTTTTTTTTTAAAGAACTCTATACTTTTGGTTAAAAAGCAACCATGTAAAACGCTTAGATTTTTACTATAAAAAGAGGGCAAATGAGTTTTATACTTTAAGTGATGAGCTTAACCTTAAGTCTAAATTACTTCCACTACTACTTCCGTTAAATTGTCATCAATGTCGTTCCGCCACGTCGTTTGTGGTTATTATATACTAATACAAAATATGTGCAGTGGCGTAACGAAGGAATGGAAGGGGGGGGGGACGATTGACTTATCCCTACATAACCAACCATTAAAAAATATAAATGTTTTTTGTTAAATGTCAAGTTTCGAATCTAATTTGACGTGTGGACGTAGAATCTGTATGCAAGATGTGTCTCAATTAACTATAGGGATTACAGGTCGATATTAATAAGCAAAAAAAAAAGATTTTTCCAAACATATAAGTGATAGTCTTTGAGTCTGATAACGTACATTAATATGGAGATTGGAGAGCTTAAAAAGGAGGACGGCGTAACAGAGGTGCCCCCCGTTAGCCCTATGAAGATCAACTCAGGCGCCATTTCGCCCTCACTGGCTGAGTGGAAAGTACCTGGCAGCAGATGATCTCCGAAAGAGACACAGAGCTCTCGCAAAGGACGTGGATTGTAGACTAAAAGAAAAGCCGTTATTGAAGACATACGCAGAAGACGGAAAGACAGCGGGGGGTTTTAAAGTCAAAGTACCCCTCTCCTAGATAAATTGCCTTACTAGACTGACGAGTTCAATATCCCAAAAGCTCCCGGTTTCGTGATTCCAGATGTCCGCCATTTCCTCTTCACCTGTTAGTAAAATCAGTTTCGCCAGACTTAATATCTAAGCCACACGAGCAGGTCAGGTGCTGGACTTAGTTGTCAGATGCTGAGACGCACATCTTAAGAAGTATTTTATAGACAATAGAAGATTATCCCCATTGACACCCCCTGGCCATGACAACCTCTGAATATTCAGTATTTATTTTTTTTCCCGCATTATTGGGATCACCTCCAATCGCGGGAGACTGGCCAGAGACATGGGGGACAGGCAATGTTTAGGTCACCTTTTCTAGCCCCTTCCTCATGCTTAGGAGGTAAGCAGTGCATTCCTAAAAAGGGCTGCTTAGACGCTCAGACGGGTGCCGAGTTCCAGTGCTGTCCCAGTCACTGTCAAGCGACCACATGTTGTTTGATAGAATTTGTTAGTTCTAGTAATGTCTTGCGGTGATTACAAGAATCGACTACTTCTTAAGTAAATGTAAATATTAAAGCTGTTGAATCGAATGATATGTTCATGCTATGTCCTGACAGATGTGTTAAACCAGTGGTAACAATACTAAAGCACCTTTGTAAGCATATATATATATATTCTTTTGAGTAAGAGTTTGGCTATACAATTGCGTCTACTTACTGTTTTATTGTTACAAAGCACAAAAGATATTCCGATTGTGTCGACAGTGTAGACCGAAGGCTTCCAGGTACTATGCCGCCATGACAGCAAGAGTTACAAGTTGAGTGTGACGTATAGTTCCATGTAGTGACTTTATAGCAAGGTAACAAGTAACTCGCTGCACAGAACACATCACATCGTCTGGCCTTACAATATGCACTGCTTCACAATGGGACTAAAATACTCGAAGTGTAACCGTGTGACGCCAGAGAAATCGATTCCAACTATTTTATGTATCGATGTAGAGACACAAGAACGCTCGATACGATAGATCTATAACATAGAATAGATGGCGTTAGTTAAAAGAAGTCGATTGAACGATTGGCGTGCCGACAAGGTCACCGATAGTATATTATACATATTTAACCATAACTGTTTACATATACGTTAACAAAAAAAATGTAACGTTACAATATCTCAAGATATCTTATATATTACAGACGTTAGTTCAAAAAAGAAGATAATTACTTCCCACGCATTTCATGAGTCAATCAAGCCATGCATGTTGCTTACTAACTTAAACTCTTCCCTTGGTTTTTCTGTCTGAATCAGGCAAATACCGTGTACAAAATATGTCCATAATATTCTTTTTTAAACAGTAATTCTAACTGGCTTGCAAACTCTTTTTGCATTTGAAAAGTATTTTTAAAACAAGATTACAAAGAGAGTTTGTGTAATACACAAACTCAGAGGCGGCCCCGTCGGAGTCGGATCCCTGTCAGATCCGCCTATTCGCAAGATGTTTCGGATGTTTCTTCTAAGTCCCTGGCTCAATTCCTGTATGCTCCCATTCTTAAACTATAGAAGAAATATATATATCCTATACTCTTAAGCGAGCAATTCTTGTATATATATATATATATTTCTTCTATTTCGAAAACGGCTCTAACGATTTTCTTTAAAATTTCAACGTATCTAAATGTTAGTGAGAAAAAAATTCTCAACTCATTGGCCACATCGGGAAAACTCGAGTTTGACCGTTATATCGGTTTTAAAATGTCTCATTATTATTTTGGTTTGAAGGTTTTATGAATGACATGGAGAATTTATGAATGAAAGTTTTCCAATTTATGAATGAAAGTTTTTCATGACGTAAACGGGAAAAAAGCTGCTTACGTCACTAGGCTTACCTTAGTACAAAGCAAACAAGAACGAGTTTTAAAATATCAATGGACCTAATTAAGCATTTGCGCACCATCTTATTGAAGATTGATTTATTATAGAACTATGGAAGGAAAGTCATGAAATTAAATGTACCAATGTATGATTAGTTATTGCGTTTTAAGTGCTTAATATTGTTTACACTTTAATTGCGTAGAGCGGTGTAGATTCCTCATTAATCTTCGGATTTGATGTCAAGCCTTATTATAACTATTATTTTGCTGGTAAAATTATGACCATGTGTTCATGCTTCAGTGTCTAATGTCCCGTACCAAAACAAAGGAAATGGTGATTACACAGTTGCTCTATGCCTTATACTTTCTCACACTGAACAAGATATCTAGCTAGCGGTCAAAGAGTTTGCGTACGCTGCAGCCACTTTTGATTTAACTATAACCTCAGTAAAAAACTTGGGGTTAGGGCGTGGTGACGAAAGGCCTAGGAGATATCTGAATGGAGGATGTGTAAAAGCAGGCCATATCCTTCCATGGGCTGTAGCACCAGTAACACCACTGGGATAGATGGATGGCAAAAGCCGGTATGCACTTCTTATAGTCTGACAGTCTGGCTGAACAGGGCACATATCCCGTAAAATAATCTGAAGAGTTTCTTTAGTGTTGTGTTTGTTCTATATGGAATTGTACATGGTGATTAAACATCAAGTCTCTTAAGTCCTCCTAAAGTCTAGACAGCGTAATAGTATCGTAGGCCTACTATTATTGGCTTGGAAGAAAGTCTTTGCAGTTTTACCCAATAACGTAGAAGTTTGCGTCACTCGATGTTTCGTACTAAAGCCATAATTGAATATACTAATTCCAAAATTAAATGTCTGAACGTACCAATTTACATTTAGAACAAACAGAACACTTAAGAAACTCTTAAGATTCGTAGTCTTTATCCGATCGTTCATTTTCGTAATTATAAAAAAAATCCCAAAATGACTTCGGGTATATAACCTTTCTTATGAAATTATTAAACCGAGCAAGGCTCGGCCACCTGATATTATATATCCTATACTCTTAA
>JADKLZ010012072.1:11444-22047 GCA_021533235.1 Biomphalaria straminea | reverse complement strand
ATGAATAAATTAAAGCACTGACTTTTATTTTGTACCACTGTCACAAGTTCTCCTATGCTATGTGGTTGACGTCACGATCTGTTCTTGAGGTGCTATAAGATGTTGCTAGCTGATAGGAGAGTAGTCTTCTGCCGCCGGGGACTGTATCTTGAATTATAAATTAATATTGAACAAAGACGATCTAGTATTCAATAGAGTAAATGCCTTGATGAAACAATTCAGGAACTTTATTAAAACTCAACCTAATTACAGCTATGTACAAATATATTTCAATGAAACAAGAAGCTGAACAAAGACATATATCTTTAAATTCTAGAACTACAAAATTACATGCGACTGAATTCAACAAAATATAAGCTCCAACTGAATTATTTCCAGTTTTCTGGGCGGAAATTGCTAGCAGACTCGTTCTGAATTCATCCCTCTCAACCAATCACATAAACGTCTCTATGTCATGTGACTGATGTACTGACAAGCTAAAAATAACTCTTGTTTTTTTTTTTGTTGACCTTGCCTTTTGCAAAACAACATGTTAATGTGTATGTGACATATTACCCATCTAGCATTTGTATGGTAATATAAATGCTTATGTAGTAGTGAAAAATGGTAAAAATGTATAAAAAAAAACATCATACATGAAAATATAGATAATTGAGGCAATAATGACAATGCTCTGAAAAATAATATGTCAATTTGGAGACAAGAAAAAAAAATCAAATGTAGTGTCATATATATGTGAACCCAAAATTACTGATGACTTGGTAATAAACACTCCAATTAGTAAAATGCTTATGAAAATTAAACTCAAAATTGGAAAGCATGAATGGGAAAAATGAAAAATGAGACAATGTTTGTCATGAACAATATCAAAATTTTACAAGGCATAATACATAAAGTAGTTGAATAAATTAAATCTTAAATGAGTGACTTCTCTCTGTGGTACTTGATACTGAAGTAAAATATGTCAACACAAAACTGATATATTACACCTGTGGATAAAGAAGATAAACAAAATTATGTAAAGAATTAAATACATCTGGAAAGTGTGTCAGCGAAGACATTCTCACGTCCTGGTATTGTCTTGACTTCAAATTGGAAGTCTGTGAGTTGTAGACTCCAACGAGTTAAACGACTGTTTGCCATTTTCTTAGAGTTCAAGAATGCTAGTGGTGCATGGTCTGATAGTAATGTGAAATGTGCACCTAGTAGATATCTGGTGAACTTGGTTATGGCCCATACAATGGACATACATTCACGTTCGATAGTTGAGTATCGGGTTTCAGCTGGTGACAACTTCCTGCTGATGAAAAATACAGAATGCAAAGTCTCTTGGTATTTCTGCATTAAGCATGCTCCTATACCTGAAAATGAGGCATCTGTGGCGAGGTAAAATTGCTTTTCTGGATTCGGAAGTTTGAGTATAGTGTCTCTGGAGAATGCGGCTTTAATGTTCTTAATCGTGTTTTGTAGCTCTGTAGACCATGGAATCTTCGTTGGTTGCCCTTTCTTCGTAAGGTCGATCAATAGAGATGTGAGTGCTGTGTAATTCGGCATGAAACGATTGTAAAAGTTACACAGACCCAAAATGCTTCTCACTTGCTTTTTACTGGTGGGGGCTTTGATGTCTAATATGCGTTGAATAATGTTATCTTGTGGTCTGAGCGAATTGTGGCTGACTCGATAACCTAGGAAGGATACTTCTGACATGGCTAGTTCTACCTTGCTAGGCTTTATGGTAAACCCAGAATACAGAAAACTTCCTGTAGGCCTTTGATGTGTTCTTGCCATGTCTTATGGAATATGCAAATGTCATCAATGTATGATACTGTGTCAGAACGATGGCCTAGTATTCTGTGAATGACTCTGTTAAAGGTGCTGCTGGCGTTGACTAGTCCAAATGGCATAAAATTGAAATGGAACAGTCCAAAAGCTGTTGTGAATGCTGTAAATTGTTTGCATTCTTGTTTGACTGGTATCTGGTAATAACCTCTGGACAGGTCTATTTTGGTGAAGAATCTTGCCTCTGAAAATTGTGTCATAAGATCTTCAGGGTTTGGCATAGGATATGAATCGAGTTGAGTTATTTTATTTAACTGTCTGAAGTCGACACACATTCTTGGAGTTGGTGTTTTCTTCCGTTTGACGAGAACTATTGGTGCAGCATATGGAGAGTTTTAATGTTCTATAATTCCTTGTTCTAAGAGCTGATTTATTTCTTGTTGAAGTAAATCTCTTACTGGTAACGGATAAGGTCTTGCTTTTGTAGGCTTGGAATCAGTAAGTATAATATTGTGTTCAAAAGTTGAAGTTTTGCCTTGGATGTCTGTAAATATTTCTGAATGTTCTTTGAGAATATTAGTCAGTTCTTTTTGTCTTTGCGGTGGCAGTGAGTTGAGTTTGATGTCCTGCTAGAATTCAGTTTGCTTATTAGTTGTCTGTGGCATAATGATATCATCAAATTCAGACGTGTCATTTTCATCTTGTTCTGGTATGACTGCAAGACATGATATGGCTCTTTCATTTTGTTCTGGACTTGTGGTATCTTCTGTTGTCGAGTTGTATTTCTGTAGCATGTTGACATGATAGATTTTCTTTTTGTTGTGGATATCAATCTCATAATCAACATCTGTAATCTTTCTGAGCATGGAGAATGGACCTTGCCATTTTATGAATAGTCTGTTACTTTTGTCTGGTAGTAACAGACATACTTGGTCTCCTGGTTCAAATCGTTTAAGTGTTCTGTTTCTATTGACTATCATTCTGGTATTTGAGTTTGCTATGGCTGTGGCTTCATTGGCTTTTTCGCATGCAGATATGACTATGTTTCTGTTATCTTGCTTGAATTCTTGATGTCTTGAGTATAAATTGTTGTGACTCAATTTATTTTGGTCAGTTAGGGTTCTTGTACTATGGTTGGAGACTCTGGGTATATAGTCTTGCTCTTCAAAGTTCGATGATGGACATACGGGAATTGGAGGTGGACTTGTGACAGGTAGGGATGGGCTTGATGTGAATGGGGGTGTCCATATTGGATGTTCGAACTCTTGATTGTTGCTGGCTAGTGAACTGATAACTGGTTCTGTTATATTCTGCATGACTTGAGTGTTTGTGGTAGCCATGTGATTATTTTGGCTAACTTGTTCATGTGCCAAATGTTCTTGATGTCTGGACATAGATCTGGTAATCACTGCATAGCATTTCTGACTTTGGTCTATGGCATTTGTCCATTCAATGAGTTCTTGAGGAGTACATTATTTAACTCCTTTTAATTTTATGTTTCCAATGATTAGGTCCACTGGTAAGTTGCATGTTACTAATGCTTTTGTTTGACCACTGAAGAATGGTGTAGTGACATATATGATGGCTTCAGGTAGGTTGCTGACAGTTCCGTTGAAGGCAGTGGCTTGTACAAAGTTGCCTGTGAAACGGTTTGCGTGGACGAAACGTTCATGAACTAATGTGGACGTGCTTCCGGTGTCGCGTTGAACTTCCACCTTCTAGTCTCCTACAAAGCCTGGATAAAATTTGAGACCATTTGACTTTGCAATAACTGTCATTGTTGAATGCTCATTGGAATAGTTTCTGTTATATGAGCTTCTGTTTTGTACATATATTGGTCTGGAGTCTTGTGAATGGCTTCTGTAGCGAGGTTTGTCATCTGGTCTATAATTGTTATGTGATTTGTTGACATAGTATTGTTTTTTATTGCTATATCTTTGAGTTGGTGATGTGAGTCTATCAAAATTTTGATTTCTTGAGACTGCCTGTTTTTCCAGCATTCATGAGTCTGGTGACCCTTCTTATGGCAATAGGAACATTCTGTGGTTCTGTTGCGGCATTGAGAAGTGAAATGCCCTACTCTGTGACATTTGTTGCACTTGATTTTGTCATCTTGCTTATATTTTGTATTTTTGTCTTGAGCAAAGCAGATAAAATTTTCTTTACTTAATGGTTTGACTGACTTGTTTGGATAAGCTGCCTTGTACTGTCTGATGATCTTGATTAATGTCTGGATATCTGTGGGATTTCTCTAAATAATGTATGATTGAATATCTTCTGAGTGAGCATGTGTGCTGTTGTCAATAATGATATGTTGTCGAAGAGCTTGGTAACTTTCTTCTACTTTGGCCAGAGATATCCATCTGTCAAACCACATTGACATATTAGCTACAAAAATTTGAGGATCATCGTTTTGCTGTGGCCTTTCATTGTAAATTTTCTGTCTGTAGTTGGCTGAGGTTGCTCCATATTGGCGCAGTAGAGCTTCTTTAATATCGGATAACTGTTGCGTTCATGTGTAGACAGTTGGGAGCAAATGTCAACAGCTTTGCCAGTCAAGAGGCTGAGGAGTGAGCTCGACCACTGTGCTTCTGGTAGACCTGATGTTGTAGCTATTTCTTCAAATCTAATGAGGTATGAGTCCATGTTGTCAATGTTTTCGTTGAATGCTGATATTTTGTTCATTATTCTATATTTGTCAAATACATTCGAGTGTCCTTGGTTTGAAATGCTTTCTTTATTTTCTTTGCATTGTTTTTCATGCTCCATCTTTCTTTTTCATGTTGTCTTTGTTTTTCGGCCTCTTGCCTTTGTTTTTCGGCTTCTTGCATTCTTTTTTCTTCTAATTTTTTATCTTCTTGACGCTTCTTTTCTTCTGCTTCTCTGTCTTATCAACGCTTTTGTTCTTCAAATTCTTTTTCTTCTTGGCGTTCTGCCCACTGATCCGGTTTAGGAATTTGCTTCTCTTTGGCTAATTCAATCAATTCGAAGAGTCGTTGTGTTCTAGAACTGGAAGCCATTTTTTATTTTTATATTATTTTCTTTTACTGGAGCAAAATATTCAATATCTGGATTGTAGATCTATCTGAGATTGAATAATAATACAATAACAAAGTTCTTGATGCCTCACCTTGCTAGTTATATTAGACAGTAAAATTTTATTTACTGGAGTCGTAAGCCTTAATGTAGATCTAGATATTGATTAATTGAGCCGAGTACTTTCTACTGGTTTAGCAGTTGGTTAAATCTGGTCTTATGTGTACTTTTGCCAGACGAATGATTTATTTACTGGTGTTCTTTATAATGTCAGTTAATTGATTTACTGGTCTTTTTTATGTTGCCAGTTATAATAATACCTCTTACTATTGCTGCCCATGTAATTAATAAATATATATATTGGTCTCACTCCTTTTGCCAATTACATATAATAATAGATTTCGAGATTTAGACGGTAACTCTAACGAAAATCTTTTTAAAATAATTTAGCGATAACCAACCTGTTAACACAGTAGTTCTGTCCTTTGTTGAATAAAAATGAAGTTCCTTTTGAAGCGTTTAGAAATTAGTCTTAGATCTTGAATAAATTTCGTTAGAAGTTGCCAATAAACTTTCTATTCGTCGGAGGATGCCAATCTGTCACAAGTTTCCTATGCTATGTGGTTGACGTCACGATCTGTTCTTGAGGTGCTATAAGATGTCGCTAGCTGATAGGAGAGTAGTTTTGTGCCGCCGGGGACTGTATCTTGAATTATAAATTAATATTGGACAAAGATGATCTAGTATTCAATAGAGTAAATGCCTTGATGAAACAATTCAGGAACTTTATTAAAACTCAACCTAAGTACAGCTATGTACAAATATATTTCAATGAAACAAGAAGCTGAACAAAGACATATTTCTTTAAATTCTAAAACTACAAAATTACATGCGACTGAATTCAACAACATATAGGCTCCAACTGAATTAATTCCAGTTCTCTGGGCGGAAATTGCTAGAAGACTCGTTCTGAATTCATCCCTCTAAACCAATCACATAAACGTCTCTATGTCATGTGACTGATGTACCGACAAGCTAAAAATAAATCTTGGGTTTTTTTTTTGTTGACCTTGCCTTTTGCAAAACAACATGTTAATGTGTATGTGACAACCACCCACCACCAAGAAAGAAAGAAATTCACACAAAAAAAGTTTTCATTCATGAATTTCAAGAATTTCTTGACAGTTACATAGCAACAAAAGATCTATTTGTCATAGGCGATGTGAACTTGCATTTTGACAATGAAAATGAGACATACGCGGTGTCGCTGAGAAATGCGCTTCAGGATCGCAACTTAGACCAACTGATAAATGTTCCGACACACGTCAAAGGCCATACTCTCGACTGGATTGCTACATATACAAGTGAACTTATAGCCAATCTCAATGTCTTAGACCGTGGCTTGTCAGATCATTTTGTTGTACACTTTGAAATGCGCCTATCAAAAGCAAAAAAGCCAAAGAAAAATGTGACGTCTCGTAAATTTAAAGCCATAGACATTGAATCCTTCAAAATGGGCGTGACCTCTTTGCAACAGAGCAACACAGACGTTCTGAGCAATTACAATTCTTGCTTGAAAAAGTTGCTGGACAGCCATGCATCTCTTGTCACTCGTACAGTCTCAGTTAGGCCGTCTGCACCCTGGATGACGGAAGACATAAAGACTGCCAAACTTATTCGCCGACGTACCGAACGTACATTTCAAAAGACAGTTCTGATGATACATCGACAAATATACATCCTAGAAAAAAAATGAGGTTACTGTATGACTAGTTGACCGGCGGCATAGCATACGCCGCTATTTACCAGGGCCGGCGACCGCAGTGGGGCCCGCATTTCATAGGACCCGCAATTTTATAGGACCCGCTCTAATTTAAAGTGTAAAAATTATTAAATTAAGCCATTTTATTACTTACAATAGATTCCCCGCGCCATCCTGTCGATTTAACATCCCTATAATTATTTGTCTGTTAAGCTATTGCTTTAAAAGAAATCAAACACATTTTTAACAAAATATAGTCATTTATAACGCTGTTAACCATCAAGCTGTAAGGGAAATAAGTCTCTGGCATATGGTTGAACACAATCTTCAATTACAAACACAATAGCACACTACAGACTGAAAAGATAAAATATAATTTTTAAAAAGTCGAAGAATAAAACTCCACTTGTCTCTCTAACCTTGCTAATGATTTTTTTCCCACCACAATTGTCCACAAATACTCGTATTAAAGGTCTTTTGCAAGTTAATGGATTTTTTAAAGAGAAATATAAACTATATATGCTCTATAAAAACTTTTTTCTTTGACTATTAAATATATAAATAATTCGAGTTTTAAATATGGTTCTAATTTTTCGCATTATAAAATAAGTAAAGAGAATGCGATAAAAAAATTATTAATGCAGCTAAAAATAGATTACTCGTTGTTATTGTTGTTGTCTGACCTAGTTCTTTGATAAATATAATATAGATTAGTGATGCAAAAGCTAGTCATATTCGACAAAAAATCAAAACTTTTTCAAATAAAAAAAAAACATATTGAAACATCAGAATTGCGAAAAAAAAAAAATTTTTTTTGGGGGTGGGGCAAATTTTAGCATTGTAATTTCTTTCCTTATAAATGCTTATTCTCCTATGTACCCTAAAAGTAATAACAGCTTAAACATGTTTTATCGATATATGCGTCTCGACCAAGAATTTTATATAGTGGATATTAATTGTTACGAAGATAGTAAATTTTGCGGAGAATACTATCGGCTCATTGCTTCTTTCAGGACAATGATAAATAAGGAAAAAACTACACAGGCGGTAATCTAAGTAAATTATTATTCACCAATAAGTCTAGTGTTCACTGAGGTTAATACACAACCTCACGACCAAACACAAGATGTCGATCTACTCCCTGACTCGCACCCCACACAATTGAGAGGTGCTGTTGGCGGTGGAACAAGAGGAGCCAAAAGGATCAAATGGACGAGAGAAATGAATATAGACATAATCAAATCGTTCCTCCGTGTAAACAACTGCGAGCTTTTCTTTAGTTAGAATCGTTAAAGTTGCTATTTTTTTATAACGTAACCGATAGCCTATAGCCTAAGGATACAATATACGTTAACATTTTAAAATTGTTTGAAAATTAAGGTCGCTAATTAAAGAGTGCCTAATTTTCCGGTGCCTAATTATCCGCCTTGTCAAAAAATGCCTAAATATCCGGGTGCCTAAATTCCGGTGACTAAATATCCGTAAATACGAGATGCCTAAATATCCGGTGCCTTAAGTTCCTAAATTCCTTACCACTAGATGGCTCCACAACGACTTAATTCCAACCCACCCGCCGAATTTAGGAACTTTAGGGGTTAGAGTGGGGGGGGGTGGTATTTCTACACAGGTGAGTCTAGTATTGAGAGGGGACTGTGCGGAGCTAATTAGTGATAAGGGGGAGGGGGAAATAATCTGCGCCGGTCAGTTCTGTATATAGGAGGACGTGTTTCGTCACATTTCATCAGTCGAGCTCCTCTCCCATAGTTTTCTGATGGACATTTGCCAGCGATTCCTCTGATACGTGCCTTTTATCACCAAACAAAATACTGTAGTGTTCTGTCCAGCGATTTAGTATGTCCATCTTGTTGGTTAATAGTGTAGAACCATCGAATAATCTTAGCAGTGCTGTAGTCTGGTAAGCTAGGCCATAGGCACAACGAATCGACTCACAGAAAGAGCGTGTGTCACCAGTGTCAGCCTGTCTCTGCATGTTTACGGACAGCTCAAGCCACCAATTTTTTTTTAGTTCTCTGACCTTTGTCTAGTGTGACAAGAATCTTTATAGAGAGTTCTGGCTGCGTTGTCATTAGGGTTCGCAAGAACAGAGCGATATTATTTACGGTTATTCTTTAACAGTTCCTTAATTTCGTTACTGTTCTCTTCAAACCAGTCTCTGTTGGGTTTACTGCAGTATCTCACGACTTTGGCCGTCACGTCCTGAAGTATCGCTTTTAGCTGGCTCCAGTGAATTTATTATATAACCTGGCAACAAATCAGCGGACGTAAAAGGCGTGTAATTGTATATAAGATATGCAAATTGCTGATACATCAGCACATCTTTATTATATGGTAAGGATGTAGATACATTCAGCACATCTTTATTCTATGGTAAGGATGTAGATACATTCGTTCTTGTCTTAATCAAACATGACAACGTTAACCCAACTTTTCAGTGATGACTAGAATAGTAAGTCCACAGTAGAAATAGGAATGCCTAAAGAGACGGTTTTGCAAATGTTCACATAGGGCTATAGATTCACAAAACTAACTCCAGTGTTTGAATAAAACATTTAGTCATGCACAGTTAACAAGGAGACGCAGATACAATGAAATTGTATGTGTGTGTGTGTGTTTCAAGTTATTCGGCACAAAATATATGAAAAAATTAAAGACTAATTTAAGCCTTATCAAAAACTTGATGTAAATTTATAATTTTGAAATTATCGTGTTGATTAAAATTGAGTTTTCATGATGTGACGAATGTTGATTTTTTTTGTTGTTGCTTAATTCGTGCTATGCAATACTTAATGAATTCTTTATTCGTGCTATGCAATACTTAATGAATTATTTATTGCCTTTCTTGTCACCAGGTCCAATGTTGACAAGGGGTTGAATCCAGGAAAACCTTTGGACCCTAAATATTATATTACTTCGAACTTAACCTCAACTTAAGTCGATTAGTTAATAGTGTATAAGTTTCGGAACTGATATGTGTCTGTAATGTCTTCAGTAATGTAAAAGTAAAATAAAGTCACTGCAAATCATTTTGTGTTTCTTTTTGTTTGCTTTTTGAGTCGCGCTATGTGCATGGCTTCAGTTACAGGCGCTATGTGCATGGCTTCAGTTACAGGTGGATATAGATAAAGAGACAAAAAAGTAGACAAAAAGGTTAATCTCACTTTTATTGTGTAGTGGTGTGTGTGTAGATGTTTATGAAATCTAAGAAAATTAGAAAATTCACCCTAAAAAATAGAAAGGCTAATATAACTTTTAATCTATGAACACTACACTTAATAACCATAAACAACGCCTGATTCATTAGTACATTTATTTACCCAATTTGTTAACACTCATGACACAAAGCATCACAACTCTCCCTTAGATACTGATATAAACAATGTCAACATATCGAGACTAAATTCTGTTAACTCAAAGCATGGCTCCCCACTATTTCTAATTTCTGTGATGACTATACTTGCCGACATTTAGGGAGTTTCTCTTTATACGTTAATATGACAATTAAAAGTAAAAAAAGTTCCCCTTTCAGACCTAGTGGTCTATAGGGCAGATATGTAAAGGTCATCTGATTCTGTGACCCAAGGTTAACGAGGGTGTCATGTTGCCAGCACAACGACCAACCGCCTCTACTTTTCCCCAACTAATATCAGGTACCCATTAGAGCTGGGTGGACTCAAGGGCCCGAAAATCCCGAATATAAAAATCCCAGCCTTCACCAGGATTTGAACCCGGGACCTCTAGTACGGAAGCTAAGCGCTTTACCGCTCAGCCACCGCGCCCTATAATATGACAATTATTTGCTTATAATTGTTAATGTCGATATTTCTAGATGTAGCAACGTAGTATTTCGGTGAAACTCCCTTGTAAAGATTGTCAAACAAAATGACGAATGAAAAGGCTGTTCCTGGTCATTTCATTACAGGTTACTTTATCACCCACACGTCATCCCCGGTCATTTCACCCCAAGTCACTTTATCCCAGTCATTTCATCCCAAGTCACTTTATCCC